>RCUC01139558.1:0-84344 GCA_003697995.1 Taxidea taxus jeffersonii
CGGCCTCTTCTCCAGGTGTGGGTGGAGAGAATGATCTCTGGCATCTTTTCTTGGAAGAACACTAGCCCATTGCATTAGACTCTATCCTTGTGACATCACTGAACCTTCATTACCTCTACATAGGCCCATTTCCAAATATCATCACATTGAGGATTAAGGTCTTGAAGTATGAATTTGGGGGCAAGGAGGGCGCAGGTCCGTCCATGATACCAACCTTGCCTCGGTTCCCATGACTACAACTCCCTAAAGTGTTCCTTACCCACTAGGGGAGAGTGACAGAATGAACAGAAGAGGAGACTCAAGAGCCCAGCTTGTCAGGGGAGCCCTGCTCCTCCCCAAGAGCTCGCAGGTCTTTTCCCAGCCCTCTCGTGCTCCCAGGGGAAGCAGATGCTGCTTCCAGAATTTCCTTACCTCTCTTTATGCCTCAGACACCTCCCCAGGGTCTGGTCTGAAGTTCACACTTCAGGCCCATCACCGTTATCAGGAATTGCCTCACCCTTCCTGATGAGAGCCTGAAACTCTCGTTCGGGTAGTGCCGTGCCTTCTGGGCCATCCCATGCCAACAGGACGCTGGGCCATTGCAGTCAGATCACAAAAGACAAAATTCAGCGGTGGCCAGAGCAGGCACAGGACCGAGAGAGAGAGAGAATGAGCATGAGAGTCAGGGAGCTTTCCAACGACAGCTCGTGGGGTTGGCATGGAGGGTCAGAGATCTCTGGGTTTCCCTTTGAATCTCTCCCATTGCGGAAAGGGCATGTGTAAGTTTTCACCTTCCCGGCAGTGAAAGATGGTCGTTCTCTGTACACCAGCTTCCCCAGTGCCATCTGAACATCTAAGACACAGATGGATGGAGGGTTAGGGCTAAGAGGGGCACCAGGGAAAGACTGAAATACATCGCCTGCCCTCAAGGAGCTGATCGCTGAGAGACCATAGGCCAGCCATCTCACCACGTGGAAAGTGCCTGATGTAGTTACAGTATTATATGCTTGGGGATCCCAGAGAAGGACCAGTTCTTTCCTCCTTGGGGCGGGGGGCAAAGAAAATCTTTGGCATTTTGTATAAGGAAACTAAGGCCCAGAGAATATCAAGAGAGAAAAAGGTGGATTTTTTTTTTTTTTCTCCCAAGGTCAGTGGCAAAACCTAAAAGAGACCCCAGGGCCCTGACATTCAGGCCAGTGCCTCTGTCTGTTTCTCAGAGACCAGTTTGTACCATGGGTGGCCTCCTACACTTTGATAACTCTGATGCTCAGCATTCCCAAGAGATGCAGGCAGGGGCTCTGCTGGACTCTGGGCCAAGTCTCTGGAATGGTAGCAGGCGGCCGGTGCCCTCCCTGTACTCGGCCACCTGGGCAGCGTTGCAGGCATCCGTCCGGGAGAAGGGCGAGGAGTCCACCTGGTCTGGCCTCCTGGCCACGGGAAATGATGCCTCCTGGGCTCATTCGAGCAGCTGTTACTTGCTAGAGGCCTGGCTCAGATAAACAGGCAGATGTCCTCGAGGCGACCTCCCTGACTCAGAGCGTTTGGGAACTGAGGTATTCAGTCCCTGGAGGGGGGAGGTAGGAGGCAAGGACAGGACTTATGCTGCTGACTCACTCTTCTGAAGGCCTCTGTTCCTACTCTCCAGGAGGCTGGAAAGACCTGGAAAATGAAGGAGCTGTCGGCACAGGATGGGGTCCAGGACAGAAGAAGGGCGTGTTCCTCCTCCCATCCGTGCTCCCCCTCAGCCCCTCCAAGACAGCCACAGACCTGGGGCAATTCACAACACAGCAAACCTTGTGAGGTCTGCAGGTGGTAGAACGGATGGGACGAGGAGGGAGGGGATCTGGTGACACCAGACGGGGCAGAGCCTGGTGGAGAGGCTGCCGCACATATTTTCTGGGTGACATATAAATTATAAATAGGCAAAGTGAGGATAACAGCAGAAAACCAACCTTCCTGGACAATAGAGCTTGAGGAGGCATTGGACGTCATTTTGTCCCACCCTATCCTGGGGCTGGCTTCACGGGCGTGCGACCTGTGAGGTCACACAGAGCCCCACACTGGGAAGGGTCCCGCTCTGGGTTTAACGATCTACTGTTGCCATCTTGAAATTTGTAGTCTTTTTTTTTTTTAATCAGAGGCCCCATTTTCACTGTGTACTGCACCCCAAAGATTACATACCCAGTCCTGCCCCTGCCCTTCCCAATGAATAAAGGAGCCCAAGGAGGAAAAGGGTGCTTTCGGTCACGTTGCTTGTTTGCACTGTCGAACCAAGATAAAGAGCCAGCCCAGAGTTTTCCACCACACAGCCTCACTCTGCTGTCTCTGTTCACAGCAAGAGCTTCCGATTCTGGCCCCCTCACACTGAGGGTCCTGTGGTCTATCGCCTTGCCTGCTCCAGGTGGGCCATGGCCAGCACTTTAGGGGATAAGGGGAGGCCAAAGTGGCCCAGACTGGGCCTGGTGTTCATTGACAGGCCTCCAGCTCTGGGTACCCAAGAATTCAGGCAATGATGATGGGATCTCAGGCCTGCCCTTTCTGCCGCTAAACCTTCCTCCGAGTATCTCTGGTCATTGTACCTATTGTGAGCAATATTTCAAGAACTAGAGAAAACGTACATCGGGAGCTACCCCCCCAACCCCATGCCAGCTCCCCTGGACTTTCAGTGGCACGTGGCCTGGCATCCGGCCTAGAGAAGATGCTCGATAAAGCTTTCTGTGGCTGATTTTGTCTCTAACTCTGCTTGTCCTGGTCTCAGATTGTGGCTGGAGACAGACAGCCCTGCTGTCATCCTTGACACTGCCCTCTAGTACCTGCTGTTCAGACTAAGGTCTGGGGACCAGCTCCCCTGGGAACCCTGCAGAAATGCTGACTCTCAGGCCCCACCCCAAGACCTACTGAATCAGACTCCGCACTTCACCAAGATTCCCAGGTGAGTCATATGGGAACGAGCGTTTGCAAAGCAGTGTGATTTCTGGTGCTGCAGCTGGGCCTCTCTCACCCGGCCCCAGGGGGAGATGAGTCACTTCCCAGTCCTGGCCAGAATTACTCTTAAAAAGGCAGAGCCCTGGCCTCCGGGATGGATTGGACCAGAGTCCGAGTTGCTCCCTGGAGGCTTGCGAAGTGGCTGGGGTGGACCTGGTGAGGTGGCAGTAGTGGGTCAGTCATCCACATGGGGAAGGAGCGACAGTCAGGAAGCTCCTGGAGACCACCGCAGTGATCCCAGCAAGAGGGGGTCTTGAGCATGGGGACAAGGGGCAGAGTTCTGGAATCACACTTGATGTGGAATCCGGCAGACCCAGCAAGCAGGTAGATGTGACAGGTGACATGGGAGAAGGAAGGATCGAGGACAAGTCTGAGATCCTGGATTGAGAGTGTTGATAGAAACATGGTTGACCAGAAGGACAAGGATAAAGGGCGGATGATCAAGGGGAAAGGAAGTACGCTTTCTATTTTGGACACAGTGATCTGGGTGAGCCAGTAGGATATTAAGAAACGTTTTCATTAACGAGAGTGGATTTTTCATGGCAAGTAAGTCACACCTTTTTGCAGCCGTCCTCATTTCTGGAGGTAAATGCAGCCTCCTTTTGACCAAATGGCCCAAAGTATTCACTGGGATTGAGTGCTGAGGGGCTCTGGAACTAAAATGGTGTGGGTTCAAATTCTGCCTCTTCCACTGGAGGTGTTTTCTTGGGCAAGTTAATAAACCTCTCTGTGCCTCAGTGTTTACCCTTGTAAAATTACCTATCTCTGACAGTTGCAGTGAGGTTTAAATGAATTAATATGTATGAAGTGTCTCAAACCATGCCTGTCACACAGTGAACACTCAATAAATATTATCCATTCTACAACCGCTTGTTTACTTTGAAATTGTGAGGTCCCGGGGGGCTGAGACCTCAACGGAGATCGCCTTTGTGTTGTGTAACGCTTTGCACAAAGCAGGTATACAATATGGTCCACAGAAACCATAACATATGCTGTTCATTAAAGGTGGCCCTGTGGGCCAGTGTGGTATCTGTGCACGGACGAATACAGATGTTGTATCCCTTTACAAATGCTCGTGCCTTCCTCCCTCCCTTTTTTCTAATCACAACTTAATGACTTGTAGGTAATGAGAATCTGTGCTCATTCATTTCTCAGCCCAAGCTCGTCTATGGGCCACTCTGATAACCAAGACTGGCTTTGGGGATAATCCACTCTCCCCAAAGAGTGGTACTGACCCCCTGAGCTGGGGGAAGACCTGTCCTCTGAAGATTCTTGCTTTCCTTTGACAAAGATTAACTGTGTGCTTATCAATAATAATGACAATCACCTTCATTTCTGAGTTTGAGAAAGACTTTCTTCACTCTAGGGCTCAGGCTCATCAGGGAGAAAGACAAGAAAGCAGAATATTATAAAACAGTGTGGTTGGTATACATGACAACAGAAGTAGACACCGGGTGCTGGAGGGGGGGGTCACAGGAGAGAGAGACACCCCAGTCTGATCCCTTGAGATTTGGCTCCTGTGAGGGGACCAAAAAAACAAAATCTCATCCCTGAGAGAATGCCTATCTTTCTCACAACACTGTACGCCTTTTCTCCTCCACTATCTCCCTGAGCGTGGTGAGAGCAGGGGCTGGGAGCCAAATGAAGGCAGAAACCAGGCCCTTAGCACAAATCCCTTGAAGGTATTCAAGGCCAGACATAAATCTAAGTCAGACAACGACTTCAGCCCCTTTTCCTAGGAGCAGAGCTTGAGATAAGGATTGAGTACAGCTGATTTATCAAGGGGGTGGTGCTCCTCAAGGAAAACTGATAAGGGAGAGAGGAAAGAAAATTAAAGAAGGAGAAAGAGAGGAGAAAAGTTTGGCTTTTTGCCTGACCCTTGGGGTCAGAGAATGAAGAAACCTTGCCCAAGTGAGGCACTCCCTGAGTCAACTGTGGAGAATGTGGGCAGCTGTGAGCTGTCAATGGCCCACAGAGCATCTGGGTGGGCACACAGGCCCAGTAAAGCGAACCTGGGAGTTACCACTTCCAGGCGCAGGAAGGTTAGGGTCAGAGTACCAGCATCGGTTCCTCTTGCGCCCAACACCACTTAAGTCTATCTGTGACCTCCTTCATGAACTGGGCTGGGCTGACTGGCTCCTTTAAGAACCTCAGGCTGGGGTTGGTGTGGAGCTTGCTGGTGACCAACCTCTTCAAGTCTTTTTCACAAGTGCTGCTGCCAAGCACATCTCCCTCATTCTGCTGGTGCATCTGGAATTTGCCTACGAAACATGACTTCGGGTGGTAGGGGCGAGCTGGGTTGCCCACACAATTTGGTATGAACATTCTGGGTGTCTGGGGGCAGGGTTTACACACTGCTGCTCACAAATTATCAGCCACAAGCTCGAGTGTGCAAGAAAAGGAGGCTAATTGTTTTCAACCACCAAGGCAATCTGGCCTCTTCTGGCGATTGTGAGTCACCCCGTATTCCTTCGATAAATTCCTTTTCTGCTTAACTCATCCAGAATCAGTTTCTGTTGTTTGCATCTAGGAGTCCTGATGGATGTAGACAGTAAATCTGCTCCCAATTTTCACATTTTAAGTAGTGGGGTGGCAAAAAGCATTATAAATTTGTGCGTGGGCCAGATTAGTTCCTTGAAACTAATTCCTAGAAGCAGAATCACAGGATCAAAAGGTCTGAAAAAGTATAAGGCTTCGGGTTTCTGCTGCCAGATGGTCCAGGATCCTCTGGTGTTGCTTAGAGAAGAGGAAACTGCACCAGGAGTGATAGGCATTGAACTTGGAACTGCACATCCACCAGCCCTACCGGTCACTTCGACCCTCAAGGTGGTGGCGTCATAACCATCTCACAGAACTGGAACCCAAAGGCAGAAAATTGTGTCCTTTATCCCAAGTCACAGCTACTTGAGATTTGAACCCAGATATGCAGGGTACTCTATTTGCCCCAATCACCACTCTCTTCCACAGGGAGGCTCAACTTATGGCCCACAGCCTGGCCCCAATGGGAGGCACAAGCAGTTGAGAGAATGGGGAAGGGGGAGGTCACAGTATTGAGTCCCAGCTTCCTCCAGGCAGGCTACCTTGGTTGGCTGAGTCCCTCTGCCAAAGAGCAACCTTACTCTCTTTGGGTTTGGAAAACTTCCCTCCCCTGGCCTCCTTCAGATCTAAGGACCAGAAGAGCTCTCTACTGTTGCACATAGGTTTCTGCCCCATGCCTTGTCAGCTTTCCTTAACCCCACTAGCCTCTGTGTAAACAGTCCCTGTGTTAGGGCCTGTCCCATTCTCTTTTGGGATTCAGACATTAGACTATGTCCGAACCAGAGTTTTTCCATCAGGTCATGTTATACACATGTACCTTTAAGACATCAGCCCAACGGTGCTGATTCCAGCACCCATGCAGGTATCCCATGATGGGTGCTTACGGATTCCACCAATCAGCTCTGTGGAGGTCAGACTCAAAAGAGGACCAGAATGAGAGTCAAGACTCCTGGCTTGCTGTGTAGCCTTGGCCAAGTCCCTCAAGCTCTTCAGCTTTTTGGACTTCCATTTCCTCATTGGAAAAGTGAAGAGCTGGTCTAGAAAGTGGCAAAGGTCAGAATACCCAGGAGGAAGAGGACAGACAAGCAGATACAGTGGATATTAAATTCACATGTGCATTTTACACATATGTGCACACTTGTATGTGCAGTTCTGTGAGGAGAAAAGGGAGCCCCTTTGCAAGCCGGAGTGCTGGGACCTTTTGTTCACATGTATTTAGAACCTTTGCTGTTTGTACTTGGCCAGCTTTGGATGGCAAAACGGTCTATTCTCTGTGGAAATTTTGACTTATTTTTCCAGCTGGTCTGCCAGTTGCCAAGAAATGTCATCTGAATATCATTATTTAATCGAAGATTAGTCCACGCCTGTGACATAGGCTGCAACTATTATCTTCTCTGATTCTTTACATAAGCACACATTCTCTTCACAGACTTGACCTTACATTAGGGGAGGTAAATGCTGCATCCTCTATGACCAAATGGCCCACAGTATAGTGAAGTAATCCACTGGGATCATGGCCATCTGTAGGTGTGTGAGTATGTGTGAGTAGGAGGATAAGCAGTAAATGTGAGGAAAGTACCTTTGAAGTCATTCCTTGCAGGGATCCAGAAAGGGGACCTTCCTTGATCATTGGTCATATCAACATGGCCTCCCACCCTAGCAGCTGATTTCCAGTGTTTGTTTTCAGATTAGACCATGTGTGAAATAAAATCCAGCCAAGCCTGCTGGGAGGTATGGGGATGGACCAGACAAAATTTGCAACCCAATCATATCACAGATCTCTTGGGTAAAGCAAAGGAGAAGAGGGCAGGGAGGGCATGGTTCAAACTGTAAATGTTGGCTTGGGTGTTGGAAAACTCTAGACTGCATGACCTTAGAAGGCCCCCACTTAGCCCTGGAATGTCTCCAACCTTCTTAAGCTCCATGTGACATCCAAGCTAGCTTCCCATTTACTGTTTTCAGGACTCCCTAGGACAATTTTCTCACTGGCCCTGGTTCAGCCAGCTGAGGTGATAACACTTTATTTTGGTTTTCTTATCAGGTTGCTCCCAATGAAGCAGAGCCTTGACCCATCCTCAGAGTAGAGCTCATTACAGGGTCAGGATTTGCTCTCTTTTTCATGAAGGCCCTTTATATTCTTCCTTATTTTCCAGGCTCTTGGCCTCTGTCTGGTCCAAGGGCCCAGCTGTGGCCAAAGATCTAACACCATCACTCCCAAATTACTGGCTAAGTGATCATCTGTCAGAAGAGAGGAGTCTGGGTACAAGCCCCTGGGCCTAGAGGGCAACTTGACTCTTTTTCCATACACTGTGGTGGGGGCAAAAGAGGCCACTGGCTTCATTTGTAAGAGTTGGGGCCACAGAAAAACTGAACCTAACAACTAGAAATCCTCACATAGAACTTACTTATACCTCTCCATTTTCATTCTCTAAGCTTTTTCTCTTTCCAAAGCCAGTCCACGGACATGTCAGCTCAAGGACAAAGAGAACCATAACCAACAGGAATATCATGTCCATGCCTCCAGCACTTTCCCAGTGCCTGGCATGTCATAGGCACATGAATATATTTTTTGAAATAATGAATGAGTGAGTGAGTGGGTGTATGGTGTGGGTAGATGGCTCTCAGAATAAATCCTCAAGAAAGTCTTCTTTGGAAAGGACAGACTGGAGAGAAGGCCCCTGCCTGCAGTCATTACAATATAACAGATATAAATGTCCCTCATACTAGTGAGGACCCAGCCTCTAAATCAAATGGGAAACCTCTTCTCAGGTTCCTCTGGGTGGAAAAATGAGAGCTGAAGAAGAAGGAGAGGCAAATGGGGAAGAATGGACCAAGGTGAAGGTCAGACCTCAATCCCCATTTGAGCTATATGTACATTTCAGTCCTTTTCCCAGACTGCTCAGCACATCCCTCACCCTGGCATTCCCCCAGGCAATGATGGAGGCAGATGACTAGATGGAGAAGATAACCAGAAGCCCAACCAGATTTTTTTTTTTTTTTTTTTGGTCCAGTTGCTAAGTGTAGAGTGACTCATAAGAACTCCAGACAAGGATGACGATGGAAAAGGAGTCTAACAGATCATGGGAGGGGCTGGGGGAAGGAGGGGGACCCTTGAGGTTGGGAGAGAATGGGAAACATGTTTTGTAAGATTTCCAAGATTTTTGGGGGCTGTTGTTAAGGACTTTTTCATAAGACCTGTTATCCTGCTGGGGTTTACATCACTATTTGATCTAAGCCCCAATAGGACGACTACATCTGCTACTAAGCTGTGTTGTAAATGTCTTTAATTTTTATATTTCATCTGAAGGGAGTTGTTAAAGTGAGTTTACAGGGTGATGGCTCTTTGAATAAAGGCCATCAATACTGGAGCAGAGCTCTGCATGACACTTAATTTTCACTCTAATAAGCCCTCCTAAAACATTACAAGATTTAGGAGGGTTTTTTTCCTTTTTTCTTTTTCCCTTTAACTTCCCTTCCCTCTTTGCATTATTTCTCTCCTCTCAATCTCTTGCACTCTCCTTTCTTGCTTTTCTTAAAGGACATATTTGAAAAGAACATTTTTGCCCAGATGACACCACTTCTCTTTTCACCGCCAGCCAGATGTGCTCTTGACTTCTGAACAGGAGAAATGTTTCTTTGAAGTTTTTCAAAGACTTTGCTTTTATTTAGAATTTTTTCCCCTTTTCTCCTCTCCCTCGTGTTTAACTGGTTGGGAAGCCCAGGAGAGGTTTTCACATGGGCCTCTTTTCTTTTCCTGGGGCATAAAAGAAGTGGGATCAGAGGCACTGTGTTCCCAGAGAGCCTTCTATTTTCTGCCCCAATGATTCCAAGTATCTTCTGGTGGAGCTGCCGTCCCTAGAAACAAAAAGAAGATGGTTTTTTATTCGCCCTGGAACCAGATTTGTTTTGGTCAATACAACAGCTCTGTCTGGAGTGCAGGGATGGAAAGTACCCCCATCCTATTCCAGACTATCTTCCTGCCCTTCATAAAGGTGGGAAAAAAGAGATCTTCTCTTTCCTGGCCATGGTATAATCATGGTAGCTTAGCTGCTTTTGCACTGACCTGAGATTTTGTGAAAACAAAGCCGGGGGGGGGGGGAGGACACATCAGAAAAAGATAGACTGGCACCCAAGGAATAGACCAAAAGCCTCCTCTGAAAGCAAAGAGAGAGCCTTATTCATCTTCATCTCTCCCTAGCACCAGATCCCCTCATGCCACCCAATAAGTTTGGGCCTGTTGGGGTTTGTCAAAGAGGCTTGGGAAAGACCTAGTGCTTCAGGAGGTGGCAACGATAGAAAGCTGGAAGATTTCCTTTGAAGAACAAACATGACATGGTAGTGCAAAGAGTTTGGAGTGTGAAGTCCTGATTAAAGTTCCAACTGAGTACTGACTAGCTATATTTCTCCCCAACTAGACATAAGTTCCAGAAAGGTGGCATCCCCAGGACCCAGAGGAATGCTTGGGACTTGGTGGGCACACAGTAATTACTTGCTGCCTGCGTCAGTGTGTCTGTTTTACAACAGCCACGATTCCTTTGGAGGGAAGGGTATTCAAGGCCCAGAAAGAGGAATTTCAAAATAGTTATTGGGGGTTCTCAGAAGACTTGCTCATTTGTATTTCTAAAAACCTCTGAGGTTGTTGAGGAAGATAAATAGCTTTGGACTGGAGGATTTTGGTTTTGTTTTGTACATTAGAGGTGCCTGGCTAGTTCAGTTGGAAGAGCATGTAACTCTTGAATTCAGGGTCATGAGTTCAAGCCCCATATTGGGTGTAGAGATTACTTAAAAATAAAATTCTTTAAAATATATCTCTATATATAGACAGATAGATCTATCTATCTATCTATCTATCTATCTATCTAATCTATCTATATTCATTAAAACCTAAGGGTGTGTGTGTGTGTGTGTGTGTGTGTGTGTGTATGCATGCACATGAAATGGTTTCTGTTTGCCTTATGTGAGGTGTGTTCACTACTACAGATAATCACAGTCAGGGACTCCTTTTGACTAACTTCTGAAGACTAAAACAGAACCACTTGGGTTGAAAGCACATCCCTGTGCCTGAAATTGTAATACCACCCCTAAAAGTGACGGGGTGAGTTATAAAAATTATTCTCCAGTCTCTTCCTCTTACCAATTTACCTCCATGTTCTAGAGGCAACTCAGGCATGTGACTTCTTAATTTCTACCTCCGGGTAAAATGGAGAAATTGTCCCATTATACCTAAAAAAGGGAAAGTCCCCAAATATTCCATGTTCTCCCTCTACTTTCCTAGCCTCCTTTATAGATATTTAGTTAGATGTGACTAGTTCACAGCAACAGACTCTGCATGGAAGTGACGTCGGTGTAAATCAGTTAAGGGTCTTTGCTCTGCCTGCACCCATCTCTTCCTCTTCTTTAGCATTCAGGAGGCCACATGTTCTGTGGTGCCCCTGGAAGATAACAGAGCCTCTTTCAACCTGGGTCCCTGAGAGTCTGAGTGCAATCGAGCCCCCTGCCAATCAGTCTTGGATGCAAAACATGAGGTAAGTAAAAATTTGTTATGTTAAAAACAGAGATGTCAAGATTAATTTGTTATTGCAGCATGGCCCAGCATAGCCTGACTAATATGCCTTTAAAAGTCTGGCCAAGCAGTCAAAACAAGGCCTATGGTTCTACTTCCTCAGTGGCTCTCATATCTGTTCCCCACCATTTCTGTTGCCAAGATTCTGGTTTCAGACCCCCAGCCTCTCACCTGCAGTTACAACATTCCATGACCCCAAAGATCCAGCCTCTCTCACTCTAGTCCTTCCCCCTCCCTCGTTTCCAAATGTTATGTCCTTAGACATGGCTTAGTAGCATATCACACCCTTGCTGAAAACAGCTTCCATTGGCTACAAAACAAACTCTAAATACTGAAGCCAACCCAAAAAACCCTTCCTAATGAAAATGTGATCCTATCTTTCCCACTTCTTTTCTCAGACCCCCATTCTCAGCTCCAATTACATCAAATGACTGTTCCTGACCTCTTGCTACACATTCTCACTTCCATCCATCGCCAATTTTCTTCCCAGCTCTTCCCTACTCAACCACATTTTTCCCTACTTCTGTACTCATACCCCAACTCTTCCTAGCCGATAAAGGCTCCAGGGCCAAGTCCTCCATGACACTTTCTACCTTTTTAGCTCTCTCCCATAGACGTGATCTCGCCCATCTCTAAACTCCAGAATTCCTGGTCTTTTCTGGTGGCTGTTAAACCCTTCCATAGAACATCACTGGGTTCCACCGAGGAAGTCTAGGAGTCTTTTACTTGTACCATTCTCATTGAATTCACATAAACTAGCCCAGTTGTTACTCACAGTAGCTCAAGGAACTGCTTAAAGAATACAAAAAGAATGAGTCTGTATCTCAGAGACTTGGAATGAAGCATATTACTCTATTGCATCTGCTTGCTTGTTGAGTATTTAAAACCATTATCTTGAGAATACTCTGATCCTATAGCTCTAGAGAGGGTCTCTGGAATCCACATTTTATGAGAACATAAGGGGATTCTGATACAAAAGATCTGCAAACCACATTTAGAGAAACACCGAGGTATATGAACGTGTGCATGTGTGTTTGTGAATTCTCTTGGTATACGAGTGAAATGCATTGATAATTTGGGTCATTGGTGTGCAATCCTTTCCAGGGATGGCAAATACGTTTCATCTCACTTGTCAACACCAATACATTTGTAGGGGCTGTCCGGAGGACTGTTTTAAGTAGGTCTCTGGGGCCACATCTGGCCTGCACAGGAAAGAGTCCTGTGATTGATGGATGATGTCTGCTGTAGGACCGAGAGGGGAAAGTGGCGGCCTGTGTGCCAGGTGTCTGCCATCACTGCCAGCCCCTTCTTTTGGAGACACAGAGCCAGGACTTCAAGATGGAGATCAAAGGATTGTCAGAGTCTGAATCCAGCCTGCAACCAGAACTGACGTCACCATTGACTTCCTCAGGTGACTTTGTGGCAAAAGGAAATAAAATCAAGATGTTTGGTAAAATGCACAGCTAAACAAGGAGCTACAAAGTCGTTGTAGTGAACACTTGTTATTTACATCGGTGGCCTCCATTGCCCCCCATTCAATGGTACTTTGATTTTCCTTTTGGGAAGCTGTTTCCCCCATTCCCATTCGAAGTGGGCTGGAGTGGCCACACTTCCTATTGCGGGGGTGGGGGCATGACTGGTTTAGGCCAAGCAGCATGTCCTACCTCCCCAGGATATGAGAGACAGGGTGTCCCAGGAGTTATGGGCACTAACAGAAGACCTTCTCCCTTCTCCTTGAGAAGAGGTTATGGAGATGTGCAATTGGAAGCAGCTAGAACACTTCTATTACCATGAGATGAGAAACAGCCACTCTGAGCAGCCTGAGGACGAAGCCAGGGCCACCAAAGACAAACTGGTGACAAGGTCCTGGATGACATAATCTGGGCCACTGGACCAAGTCTGACCCAGCATCAGTCCTACCACTAGACTTCTCAGTGACATGAACAAGACAGTTTTTTCATTGTCCAATTGGTTCTTTTAAATCATTTGTCATCAAACAGATTTTATCAGTTCTTTGAAAGGCAAATGGAGTTTCAGGGGTATCTGGCCCTTGTATATGCCAGAAACAACAGGTTCAAGGCCCAGCCTGGGGTCCACGTGTACCCTAACTGAGGGCACATGACCTACCTTTGTTCCTTTGGTGCTTCTGTTGCCATTACCCTCATGTGAGCCTTTCATTTTGGAAAGAAAGGAAGCAAAGAGGAGTCAACCCCACAGGTGGTTTGCTCTGCTTGATCTCTGCTTGTGACACCCAGACCTCACCAGGGGCACAGGCAGTGATGCGTGAGCCTTAAATAGCTATATCACTAAAGGTCTTTGAAGGCCAAAGTCACTGAACATTGGTATTTGGATTCTTTTGAACTTAGAAGCATGTTATTAAACATATAAGATAAAAAATCAATAACCACTGAATTATCTGGAGTAAAAGCAGTTGGTCTCCACATCAGCATATAGATATACAACAATTACTTTCCTATAATTGAACTTATATTTATGTATTTTAACAGATTCCATTGTAGGGCTTTTGTAATTAGGATATTTTATTTGTCACCCATTTTTCTACAGTCCCAGCTAAAAAGGAAAAAATGTATTTCCACTCAACCCTTTACTTGTCAGTTTGGGGCTGATTCAAAATCTCATTTACAGAAGACACTATGAATGAAAAACCACTGAAACGTAAGGACACAGGCCTCTGTGGTGGGGTTTTTTCCTTCTTCTCTTTTCATTTGTTATCATTTCTTTTCTAAATTAAAGGTGAAATTAATGAGAATTAGACTGTCTGCAAGCTGGAAAAGCAATCGCTTAAATAATGACACTCAAATAGATCATTCAGTATCATATAAATGTCAAGTGTTGGTCATTTTTCAAAATACCACCTTTGCTCAGCTGGGTCAAGTGCAAGAACATGCTGTGGCCAGCTTTGGTGGGAAGAACCCTTCTCTTACTTGCTGTCGGCGCTTGAACAGAATGCCCCCCATCTGGACAACCTCTGCTGTGTGAGTGTGAGTGTGTGTACGAGTGTGTGTGTATACATGAGCGTGTGTGTGTGCGTGTGTGAGAAGGGGGGAATGGGAGGGAGTCAGTACAAGAAGCATTCACTTCTTAAAATGATGTTGTTAATTTCTTTGGTTCATAGAAAAGAAAAAAAAAAAAAGATGAGTGCCAAACACAATTTCTATTCTCCCTCTCAGAATTTAGTCTTTAGGTCCATAAGCCAAGCTATGCCCTTTTCCTTTCTCCACCAAAATCACGCCGTCTGGTTTCCTACCTTATGAAATATTATCGACCCGCTTGAAATGAAAGTGCACTGTAAATTAAAGCATGCAACGTTGTCTCCCATCGGATGGATGGCTGGGGCTGGAAAGCCACAGCTTTTAGAATGTTAAATATTTATGGTTATCATTTCAACCAAAATAGGAACTTGCACGAAGAAGAACAGGACGCAGATCACACTGAAAACCTTTGCCTCGCTTCCTGTGCCTCTGGAGAAACCAGAAAAATAGGGCCCGCGTCGATGTGCACCTTGTCTAGGAGCTTAAAAATGCTCCTGGAAGAGAAATGAAGAGGCTTACAGCAAAGGACTGGAAAAAGCAGCCAGTGTCCCAGAGGACCGGTTCCCGTGTTCCCGACTTGAGAAATGAGTGCCTCATTTAGACTGTTTGCTTTTCCACCCTTGTATCTGGCTGAGTTCCTCGCGCTCTCGCTCTCACCCCCTCCCCCGGATCATGGAAGTGAAAGTCGCCCACCAAGTATTCTGAAAGACATTTCTGTGAATCATTTATTGCAGATAATAATTGTTTTATCTTTGCTACCATTATTGTTGGGATTTTAAATCCCTGAAGCTAAATATTTGAGATTTGTTGTTAACTACAGATCTTTCAGCAATTAGAGATTTGTAAAAGCTCGAAGATATTTTTGAGCATAAAGCCGTATTGTAGGGGATGGGAATGAATTCTCTTTTGGACTTCATTACCGTGAGGGAGGGAATTTACCTCCCAAGTCTTGGATAGGAACACAAAATAATTCTGTTTTCATGGCCAAATATATTAAGAAGAAAAATCAATACATTCACAATGTGATTTGTAATTAAAAGTTGGGTCAGTGAGTTTAGAAACCCTTGCAAAGGAACCATATATCAAAGATGCCCCGAGACATCAGCTGGGTTCCAAAACGACTGGTGCTATACATACTAACACATTCCACTAAGGTGGTTTCTGCCTGAAAGACCTCAAAACCTTTGAAACCAAGGTGGAATAATCACTTATATCCTCTCCTTAATCTTAAAAAAAATTAAGGTGGCTTAGAAAGATATGAAAGGTATTCCAAGATTAAGTAACCCATATGCAAGTCTTAACATTTGAGATGAAGAGAAAATAAGCTTAAGGAAGTAGGATGGAGTCAAGAAGCAACCACGTACATTGAAGATCTGCTGTTAAGGATTTAAGGTCGAACTACAGGTGGTTCATGAATCGGCTCTGAGCTACCTAGCAGCCACCGTGAAGAGGGAAACATGAAAGTTCATGAGATCTAGTGTCTGTAAAGTAAAAATAAACCTGGTGTTTAAGGAGACAACATAGCCATTTCTGGTGCTCAGACCAATCAAATAGCTCTCCTTAAGGGTCCCTGTAAAGAAATCAATTCCATCTTCTGCAGCATCTTTGATGATAGGAATAAGTTTCATAATCTGTCTCCATTGAGAAGAGGAGGCCAAAATTTGGCCAATGACACACAGGTAACTGGGCTTCCAAAGAAGCATTCAAGGTCTTGTCTGTCGGTTAAGATAGGGAGTCAGGTCTAGTCCTTCTGAGAATTATAGTCCATACACGCTCTTCTGCAAAGTACACATGCAGTTGAACAGACTATGTTCTCCAATAACAATATTTTGAAAGTCGGGAATTTCTATAGGGTGGACACACATTGCCTCCAAGGTATGTCCTCTATAGAATGGCACCAAAATGGCGGCTACAGTTTTGTGCTCCAATACCCCAATAGTGATTAATGGGCTAAATTGGCCTGACTTTATGGTGATAAGATTACTTTGCTGTCAGCCAAACCTCTAAGGATTCTCTTTTTCATGCCATGAAATGAAAAGGTCTTTCCAAGAATAAATATGGTAACGCAAGTGCATCTATTTCTTGTCTGCCAGAACTCTTCCCTTCTTCAAATCATGTATTTGTAGTCAGGATCTAAAATCATAGTACTCTCACCCCCAGGCCGCAATTTTGCCTACAAGTGGCTCATGATCTGAGCTAGGCTGATCGGAGT
The DNA here is from genome assembly GCA_003697995.1 of Taxidea taxus jeffersonii. Lineage (NCBI taxonomy): Eukaryota > Metazoa > Chordata > Mammalia > Carnivora > Mustelidae > Taxidea > Taxidea taxus. The sequence continues at coordinate 16,331 of RCUC01139558.1, forward strand.
TCATTTCTGGGATGTCTCAAACTGGAGTTTCAGGCCCTGTTTGGTGGTGGAATGGTTAGGTGCGGGCTCCCTTGGGAATGTCTTATATATATTCCCCTGTTTGGTTAGGTGATAGCTTGTGTTCACGGAGCTTATTCTCAAGGATTCTACAAATAATAAAATGGAAAAGAGAGTGAATTCCGGGCTTGTGATCATCAGCGTGGACCTCACATTCTAGTCTTTCCAGCCTCAGACTGACATCTAACACAGCTTTACTCTGTCACACTCAGAATCACAAGGCTCCTTGACCTTGAAATATTTCTAGCAAGTGTTTAATCAAGGCTGTTTGGCAGCTTATGTGATTTAGAGCCAGTGATAGCTGAATCAACAGTCAAACTAGTGTTCTCGTAGTCGTTGTAAATTGGGACAATCTCCCCTTAAAGAACCATATCTCTCCAACTTTCAATTACAAAGGAAGGATGAGAGACCAGATTTTTGTGTTAGGTAACGTGAGTTGATTTGAACGTGGCGATTCATGCATGAAGAGCCTAGTCTGTAACCCAAGCAAGCACATTTTTAACTTGTTTAAATGGAGGTTAGTAACTCAGAGCTGGATCTCCGTCATAATGTTCCATATTTCATTGATTCTAAATGCTGTTTTGCCAGCATTTTAACACCCCTGATGGCAGAATGTGATTGAAGCTGGATGGGGTACTGTAGTTGGCAGCATTTTTCTTTCTTAATGATAGACTCTTACAACCAATGGCACTTTTTATTTGATAAAATATGGCATTTAACTGGAAGGGCACTTTTTCATTGTCGAAGTATTTTCCAATAGGTTGCTTCCTTTTCTCCTCACAAAAGCTCTGTGGTGCACAATGACTTCAGAAAGGCCCAGACCTGGGCCTAAAGGTCCCCAGCTGTCATTGGCAGAGCTCAGCTTAGACCTTGGTGCTCTGGAGTCCCATGTTAGGGTGCTGCCCATTGGATCAGATTCAGCAGCTAGAGAGGAGAAGAATAAAGAGCCAGAGCTCTCTACTATACCCAAACAGACTTGGTTTCATTATTTTCAGGCATTTCTAATAAAATGGGTGGGGAAGGTTGGGAGGGGGTAACTGACGACACAAAGGAATCAGTCTCTGTACCTTGGAATGGCCAGACGTTTGATAATAATTTGGAGCAGGTATTTCCCACCAGGGTTCAACCTCACTGTTGTCTTTCAGAGTCTTTGTTGAATGCCAGGACAAGAAAGATCGGTGAGACTCATTCCATGGTGGGCACTGCTGCTTGCTCCAGCTTCCTTTTCCATTAATTCTGTGTATCCTTCATTTGCAACGGTCCAGACAGCCCCTGCCAATCAAATGCAGCCCAGGAGGTGAAACCCCTTTACTAATCTTGACCTTTAACATAGATTACAACTCCCTTAATCCCTTCTGACCTGGACACAACATCCCTTTGCCATCTTATCTCTTACTGCTTCTATATTCCATGCCACAGGCATTGGGAATGCTCACTAGTTCCAGGAATCTGCTAAATTTTCTGTCCCTCTGCCCCCAAGAAAGTCTTTATTTCTCTTTTGCCTGTTCAATCCATTCACAGCCCCACCTGGAAAAAGTCTTCTCCATCAGAAGTGAGCTGGTTGGGTCCTAAACTCCTGTAGCACTCTATCTTCTACTACTTTTGCACTAGATAGAAATATGTTCCACAGTATGACGGCATAAATAACACCATGTTTGATTCGATTCCCCCACCATCACCCTGGCAAGCTCTGCTTATGATGGCTAAGGCATTTGCCTCTGGACCAGTGGGTCCTTCCTGTAAGAGTGGCCTCAGCACAGTGGTTAAGGACCCAGGAGCCAGAAGGAGAGGGATGAAACCCTGGCCCTACTACTTAACCATCCAAAAAGACCTTAGACAAGAGATCTCTTTCCATCTCAGTATTATCTTCAAAAAGGGATAATGAGACTTATGTCAGAGGGATTTGGTAAAGATTTATTTAGAGAACTTAGTCAGTCCTTGACACATAGTAAATCTTGGTACATGTCATTTATTAGTAGTATTGGCCTTCCCTCCTTCTCTGTGTTGGGCTCTCTAAGAACTGAAGGACTCAAGGAAAGAAGTATGCCTGGCCCTTCATCTTTGGTGGCTGACACCATCATCGTGGTCCTTCCTACTGTGGGCAGGCTCTAGCAATGCAACCTACAGGGCCAAGGGCAGCCACAGCCCACTCCCCACCCAGGCCCCCAGGGCACAGGCACTCAATAATCAATCCAGATCCCCATGGGCTGCCCTTTTAGAAACCCTGCCACGTGGTCAGGGAGGATGGCAGGGAGTGGGCAATTTCTGGCCCTCGGACCATTAGCCCTAGTCATCCCCTCCCCACGTCCCAGGCTTCCTGTCCAAACTCTAGCCCCGAAACCCCCTCAAGGGCAAGTCCCTCTGAAATCCCCAATGACCACTATGTGGGGATTACAGGGTAGTCAAAAGCTTGGGAGATGGGTGGGAGAAATTAGGTTTTCATCCTTTTGTGCCTCCCTTAACAGCGAAAATGAATATTGCATTCCATCACCCCCACACACCTGTGTCCCACTTTGGATTAACACACTTCTCTCTGCTCCTAGAAGGTAAGCTCCTTGTGGGTTGTATCTCTGTCAGATTCACTCTGTTTCCCCTCCATGTTGTGCCCAGAATCCTATATTGGTGGCAGAGAATATCCTTCCAGGGGTGTTTCCAAACACTCTATTTCCCTTTCTGTGCAACGCCCCCCACCCACCCCTAGCCCCTGGGTTGACATGCTGCCAAGACATACTTGCCAGACTAGCTTCCTGGTCCCTCTAAGCAGCCTTAAGTCCATGAAGCGTCCCCTGCCATCAGTCCCCCGCCCCTTTTTCACCAACGCCTAATGAGCAAATAAGGAAAGAAAATTAAAGCAAAAAAAAAAAAAAATTAAACAGCTTTAGCAAAGATCAATAGAATTCTATAAAGCTCTGGGCAGTGGTATTGAGTGAGCCCAGAGTAATCCCCGGCATACTGCACGTTAAGTTAACTTGTAAGAGAAATATGCTCGTACTCAGCCTTGCACCTTCCCCTCCATTGTGAATGAGGAAGCAGGGAATGCAAATTAAAACAATGTTGATTTAGTTTTTAAAGGCGTGCCCAGGAGCATTTTCTGCAGGGCCAACGGAACACTCCTGCCCTCACCACCCAAGTGCCCCCTCTGCATAATACAAAGAGAATATTTGATCCCCAGAGCTCAGCCCATGGGAGGGGGGAATTTTTATTTTGTTTGGGGTTTTTTCTTTCCTCTGTGCTTTCCTCTGGATTTCACAGTTTTTTTGTTTTATTTTGTTTTGTTTTAAAGATTTTATTTATTCATTTGATAGACAGAGATCACAAGTAGGCAGAGAGGCAGAGAGAGACAGAGGAGAAAGCAGGCTGTCCGCAGAGCAGAGAGCCCGATGTGGGGCTCGATCCCACGACCCTGGGATCATGACCCGAGCCAAAGGCAGCGGCTTTAACCCACTGAGCCACCCAGGTGCCCCTGGATTTCACAGTTTTAAATGGGAATCTGCAAATTCCTTTTCCAGCAAAAGATCTCTGCTCCAGTGCAGCAGGAGTCCCTGGAATCCTTCTTTCTAACACATAGCAGTGTGTCACCCAGACACGTCGTGCCTGGGAAGCAGGTGTGGGAAAGTTGACAGCGCGTGGCAGGTACAATGTGGGTCTGGTGCCTCTTCAGTGGCTTAGGTTCCCCTACATGATGGGGAAAACCAGGTCTTCAGGGTTGCTCCTAACAATTTAGCTATCTCCTCCAGTGCTGCCGGAGACCATGTTACAATTCCAACCATGCAGAGCACTGGAAGCCATTCAAGCTCAAGGATTCAAGATCCATTCTTGTGAAACAGAAGCAGCCAAGGCCATGGTGAAAGGCCACGGGGCTTGAAATGCGGGGCAGGGCCTTCAGGCAGACCTGTCTTTGAACTCCTGGCTCCCCCACTCATTGGTTGTACACACGTCATCGAGTTATTTAACTTCTCTAAACCTCAGCCTCCCATTTTTAAAAGAGGTATCATCCTGCCTTCCCTGCAGGATGGTGTTGATGATTCATGGGAATGCAGCGTGTGAAGGAAGAATGCCTGGTATGGTATAAATTCTCAGGAAATTTTGCCTTCCTTCGAAGGGGTGCCCTGCAAGCCTGGGAAGGTGCGAAAGCATAGTGACCGTGGACTCTGTTCTGAATTCACCTCCGAAGGTCTAACACCTAATACATTAAATACCAATAGCTGGGCGACTGAATCACTACATGACTAAACCAGTAGAGCTAGTCCTTTCTTGCTGCTTTGTAGGTGACATTTTTTCATATTGTAAAACTATCTCATGTTCTGGGTGGCTCAGTCGGTTAAGCACCTGCCTTCGGCTCAGGCCATGATCCCAGGGTCTAGAACCGAGCCCTGCATCAGGATCCCTGCTCAGTGGGGTGTCTGCTTGCCAGCCCCTCCCCCTACCCATTTATGCTTGCTCTCTCTCAAATAAATAAATAAAATCTTAAAAAAGAATATTAACTCACGTTGAATCTAGAATACTTAGAAAACAGATAATCGAAGAGAAGAAATTAAGATCATCCATAACCTTGCTGGCCAGCATTTCTACCATTACCATTTGGGTGTATGACCTTCTGGGTACTTGTCACCTTGTCAGTGGCAGAGATATAAATATTTGTCAAAGCAAAATGGACCATCTTGAAACATTTCTCAGGTAATCCTTTTTTAAAATTTAAAGATGGGTCAAGGGGGTGCCTGGGTGGCTCAGTAGGTTAAAGCCTCTGCCTTCAGCTCAGGTCATGATCTCAGGGTCCTGGGATCGAGCCCCGCATCAGGCTCTCTGCTCAGCGGGAAGCCTGCTTCCCCCCACCCCCACTCTCTGCCTGCCTCTCTGCCTACTCTGTGATCTCTGTCTGTCAAATAAATAAATAAATAAATAAATCTTTTAAAGAAGAATAAAGATGGGTCAAGAACATTATTCCATGTCACTCAAGTCCTCCAACTAGGTTTTCAAGAGCTGAATATATTCCATTGATTCGCTCTATCTGAATTTACGTATCTGGGCCCCTTCTTGGATATTCGAGTTATATGCAATGTGTCCCTTCTGTGAATGACACTGTGGCGAATCCCTCAGACATCTGTCTTGGGGGCCAGATTTGAATATTATCTAAACATTAATCCCTGGAAATGGAATTGCTTTTCCCTGGAAAGGTCTAAGGTCGACCAGAAAGGAATATAAAATGGTGGCGTGGTGGGAACACACCTCTCACAGCACCTTCCCAGGTAACTGACTTCCCTTCCCGAGCACGTGGGACCCCCAGGTCCTAGCCCAGGCTGGGCACTGAGAGCTAGGGCTGACCTGGGGAGTGGCTAGGGCTGGCCTGCGGAAGGGGAGGTGGGGGGACCGAGGCCAGAACGGGGCCAGGTGCTCTCACCCCCGGCCGTTTGACTCTGGGTGAGCTAATGAGGAGCTAATGAAAGGATATCTATGAAAATGTTTTGCAAACAGCAAATAAAATTAGGGAGGAGTTGCTCTACAGGCAGCTCTGGGAAATTGAGCAGTTTTTCCAGATCTCCAGAGACAATCTTCTCAGTGTGTGGCTTTGAGCTTTTGTTTGAAATGATATGAATTCCCAGAACATCAGGCACACCCATGGTCAAATGCAAGCAGAGCACACACCCAAGCCAAGGGTGCTGGGAATCCTGGCCCCTTTCTAGTCAGGGTTATGCACCCTGAGGCCACCTTCCTTCCACCCCTATGTGTGGAAACTACAAACACCCCAACACTGGCCCCCAAAGCAACAGCCTGGAACCTTCTTCCATCTAGCTCACCCAGCGTTCTGACGGAGGGAAAGGGGAAGGAGATACAGGAACACGGGCCAATCTCTCCAAGTCTTCTAGGCTCATGGGGACATTTCCTGGTATCAAACAATGTTGTTCCTGTGAGACCTTCAGGGAAAGTGGCCAAGGCTGGCTTCCCCTCCAGCAGCCTTAGCCCTTGTACTGGCACCGCATCTGCTAACAGGTCCCCTCCAGGGCACATTCTTGAGGTGGAAGGGCTGGGAGGAGTGTCAGTGAGGGCATTTGCCACCTGCCGGATGTCGCACCTCGGGCAAGGTCGTCAGCTTTGCTAAGATGCTGGAAACTGGGAATATGGCAGTTTGTAACTGAGTATATTCCAGGGACAGCCTATTCTTCTCAGCCCATGCATTTTGCACCCCTGCCCCCGGATGGTATCTCAGGCTGAGCCCAGAGCATCGCCAGTCACCGAAGAGAATGAGAAAAGTCTTGTCCCCGGAAACAGATGAAGGGCAGACTATTCTAATATTAAAATTCCAATTTCTCATTCAATTCAAGGCCCCTGTCTTTGCTCAGCTCTGGCCTCCTGAGCCTCAGCAGCTGGAAGCTGGGGTGTTTTCTTCCCTCTCAGAGTCCCTCCCTGCCACCATCGCCTCACCCCTCCAGAGCTGCCGCAGGGACCGGGAAGGAAAGGAAGGCCAGATTGGATCAGGGAATGATCAGATCCTGTCAAGGGATCTCCATGGCAGCGGTCTCAACCCCACCCTGTCGTCCACAGGCACTCCAGTGCCTTTCTACAGAACCCCACACCGGGACCTCTCGCTCAGAATGGCCCAATGACTCTTGGGCTGGCCCTCAGCCCCTCCTCCGTGATACCTCCTCTTCCCACGTCTCCTTGCACAACGGCCAATGCTGTCCACTTAACTTGTGGGAAACTCAGCATCCTCACCTTCCAAGCCCTGGAGGGCTCCATACGCCACCTCAAGCCTTTCTCCTCACTCTGCCAACCTTTTCCCCTTTGGACTTTCCCCCTTCTTGGTGCCTCCACCTGCTGTGTATTGCAGGTCAAATTTTCTAAAGAATTCTCTCCCCGTATCCCCTCCCAGAGATGCTCAGGAATGGTCAGGATATTTCTTCAGTCCAACAATTCAGCAGGAGGGTGGAGTGGGGTGACAAATGATATATTAGCTCCCGTCTGGCAAAGAGCCCCAAACTTGGGGTTCTCCCACCGGGAAATGTATGCCTTTTCCCAACAGCCAATTTTCTTCAAAGAGCTCTTCATTCACTCTGATGACCCAGATGGTAGCAAATGCTGGCCCTTCCTGGGTGTTGGGCTCTGTTCTTGGTGTTCTGTACACAGAGCTGCCTGGTCTCTCAACAGGGACCTACTTAATCCTCATAGCATCTCTGTGAGGAAGATGCTGTCATCACCCCCAATTTACAGATGAGCAAATGGAAGAACAGAGAGGTGACATAACTTGGCCCAAGTCTCCCAGTTGGTACATGGCCAGGTAGGAATTCGAACTCAGGCTACCTGGCTCTAGCTTCTAGCCAGATTTTTAGTGCCTGTCTTCGTCTTATATGGGCTGGAGGCAAAGAATGGAATAGGGCATCGGGAAAGACTGTCAGCATCTCAGCACATGCTGCAAATGTGTCTACCACTCATCTTTGGTATGTAGGGCCACTTATCATCCATTGTTCTTGGTTTTCAGTAAACCGAAAGTCCACAGACAATAATAGTCAAATGCCCATTAACAAACTGATACACATATAGATCTCTTAGAAATTTGCCTACTGTTCATTTATAATAAATAGAAGCTTCAAGGCTCAGAAGCTCCTGGTTTGGGAAGAATGGGATAAAGAGAATCGTAACACAGTGTAAAAAGCTGTGTGCTTGTGTGTTTTGTGCCACGAATTCCACAAATATTTACCGGACACTTATTATAGGCTGTTAGGGGCTATTAGGGGCTGAGGCAATAGGTGATCCAAATGGGTAAGTTCCCTGCCTTGTGGGAAATCCCTTCAATTAGAAGGGAAAGTGACCCCAGAAGGAAGATATTTCTGTTACTTTGCTGTGCAGCAAACTACCCCAAACTTAGTGGCTTGAGGTGACAACAACCATTATCTGCTCATGATTCAACAACTCAAGGAGGGCTCTGGCAGGATAACTCAACTCTGTCCCATGCATATCTGCTGTGGTCTCTCAGGCTGCTGCTCTCAGGTGGGGAAATGTCCATGGAGGTGTTATCCATGTGGCTTGTCTTTGTGGCTGAAAGCTGGTATGCCTTGATTTTCCTCCATTGGGCCTTTCTTTCTCCAGTATCTGCATTGGCTTCCTTACTGAAAGTAGCTGGGTTCACAGAGAAAGGTCCCAAGGGGATCATTGCCCAAGCCCTTTAAAAAGTATCTGCTTACATCATGCTTGCTAATGTCCCATTGGCCAAACAAGCATATGGCCAAGCCCAGAGTCTGTAGCAGAGGGGACCACACAGGAAAGTATGGTGTCCTGGGGGCCACTGATGGAACAGTCTACCACAAGGTTCACAGGGTGTCTGAACCCACTGACAGCCTCTCCCAGGCAACTGGATCTGGCTGTATTCCTACCAACCCTTCTAGAAGTACCCTCCCCTCCCTCTAGAAGTCCCAACCCAGAATGTGGCACTGGAGAGAGGACCCCAGGTCAGGAGGGAAGGAACACGAACCTCCTATCATATCAGAGATTTACCCTCTGTATTATTAGTCATGTGACATCAGTATCAAGATGCACCAAGCCCAAGCATGGTCTCCATCTGAAAAAGAATCCCACTCCCTTCTACCTCTTTATTATGGCTTCCTCCTTCGAAGTCATGTCTGACTGGAATAGAGATATGCTTGGTTAATATGAACCAGGGCCCTGCTGTGTGTGATTTGGTCTGTAATACGCGATTATAATAGGGTCTTTCCAAACCACTGTTGGCCAAGTAGATCTCCAGGGCGGTTCCCACAGAGTTAGTCCATGGGCTGAAACAAAGTCTCAGAGGGAAGAAGAGCCTACTTCTCATGAGTTGATCAGAAACATTCCAGGGGCTGTGAAGGGAAGTGCTCAGTAGATGGCAGGAAGTAGAGCCAGCAGAGTGCTGGTGGGGACCATATGCAGGCTGACCCCCGGGGGTTGGTGAGGTACAGACCTGCACTCCCCGGTTCCTACTCTTTCCTCTTTTCCCTAATTCCATTGAATTTTCTAGTGGGGTAGGGGTGAGAAAATCTTGTTCTTAATCGTGACCTTCTCCTCTATCTTTTGTCAACTCGTTTCTTCTTTCCCCAGAGGGGCTCAGCCTTCAGAACTCGAAGACAAAAAGAGGTCCCCCTTCTCTCTGCTTTCTCCTATCACATTCTTTCCTGAGGGAATGAGTCCAGAAGGACTAGCTTAATTGAAGCGGGCAAAGGGCCAGAGGAATTATTATAGGAAGAAAATTCTGTTGACCTTTCTAGAAATTCTTATCCCATCTCATAAGTATGTATAACCTGACTATACACTGAAATTTATATTGGTCTCACTCCATTGAGTGGGTTCAAGCATGACTAACAAACCCTTGTATTGTCTTTGTAAATTGGAGAGCCTCTCCAGGCATTTTTATAGAGAGAGTGGGCTGAGTAGGTCTCTTGGAGTCAAGATTCTGGCATCCAGAAAGGAAAAACAAGGTAACTCCCCTTACAAACAGACTTTGTCCTTCAGCAACTGTGGCTTTCGCAGAAGGATAGGGAATGACATGATCAAAATTGGATTTGGTGAAGATTAATCTTCCATTGTAGGCTGGCTTGAGAGTGGGAGGTCTAACAATAATGCCCATAAATTATAACAGATCAAGGGTGAACCTGTAGTAGGCACTTGGGGTGATCATTCTCTTATACTTGTCAGGCAAAGTATTGTTTTCCAAAGTGTGCAGGTAAGGGAATGGAAGTCAAAGAGATCCAGACATTTGCGCGGTATGAAACTACAAACAGGTGGTAGATTCAAGATCAAATGCAGATCCTTCTGACTCAAAAGCCCCACATTTGTCCATTCAGAGACTATTACAGTAGCACAGGTGATGTCAAGGCCAAAACCAGGGCAGGGAGGAGCATACAGTGAAGGAATCAGTGTGCCAGGAGATTTGTGTAGGGAGGAATCAAGAGGGTAGGACCTGAACTTGGGGCAAACTGAGCAGAGGCACTTCGGGGTTCTACCCACCTGGACCACCCACCACGGGCATTAACCTGGTTTGGGCTGTGAGCCCAGAGACAATGATGGAAAGTGGCCACTCCAAAAAGGCAGACAGACCAGGAGGAGCACAGTTCAATCCAATTTTACAAGTGGAAACTTCTGGATCGTTCTGTTTTGTTTCAGGAAACTGATGAATCCTACAAATTTAACAGGCCAGGAATGATGGGTAATCATCCACTTATTTAAATCCATGTCTTCATTTGTACATCCCTTTATTCAAGAAATCAGGGTAGGAGTGTATGCCGTAAACCGAAAATAGGAAATCCTGGGAAAGTCATTAGTTACCATTTCATAGTAGTAGCCCTGGCCTGCTAGAACCTGCTAGCTACCCAAAGCTAGACCCAACTCATCCTTTTCCTTTGGTTTCCACCACCGAGCATAGCACCCTGTACATGTGGGTACTCAGTGGGAGCTTTGAGATAAGAATGTTCTCAGTGCTGCCCATGAGACGTCACACTACCTGGGTCCAGACCTTAGACCTTGGAGCATTATGGGTCACCGAGCCAGTGATTGAAAGTCTTGGTGCCTCTGTTTCTTATCTGAAGGACGGAGATAGTAACAGGACTTACTTCACTGGATCGTTCAACGAGTTTAATGTAAAGTTTATATAAAATAAAGTCAATAAGTTTTATGTGAAGGATGTAAAGCAGTGCACTAAAGAAGTGTTAGTATTATTATTAATTATTATTATTATTACTATTACTACTACTACTACAGCATCTGCCTTCCATTCGGAGCAACTACCTTACCTTGTGTCAACCCTTGTTATCCAGGGTTGGTGCATGGGGGTGCGTGGGTACTAGACATGGGGCTTTGTTAGACAAAAGCTTCAGTTCACTGATCTGAAGAAACTCAGGTTTCTCTGCCCCTGCTTGTTTCCACCTTTTCAGCATCCCCTCCTATGATGCTGTTTGGCTCTGTGCCCAGAGTGAGTCTGTGTTGGTGCCAGGGCTTCTCTCTCTGAAAATATCTCCATTTTAGCAGGACACCTCCTCTCCTCCTGGGAGACCCTCACTGATCCCTGCTTTGACCCCCTCAGCTATGTTGAGAAATGCTACTTTGGCTTCTGCTTCCAACCTCTCCTTTTAAGGGGGCTCGTAGAAAGTTCAGGAAAGGCTTCCCAGGCAGGCAAGTGGTATGGTAGCTGAGACGGACATTTTTGAGGGAAAACCCTGGAAGCACCCTCTCTTGCACCCCTAGTGGTCACCCCTCACCTTTAGAATTTCCTGCCAGCAATGACTTGACCTCCTGCCTGAGAGAAAGCCATGGTCACGCAATACAGGAAGTTCCATCCTCCAGGATCCTCTCCTGCCTCTCCTCCATCAGTCAACCTCATACTCCCCCATAATCCACACGTCTCCTTCCTTTTTGCTGAGGTCACCCTCTTCAGCTCATCTATCTGAACTCTTGAAGGGATTTTCTTCGTGGCTCACCTTTGCATGCCCCCGGTCTTCCCTCCCTCATCCTCATGGTACTCTGGCAGACTTGCCTCACATGCAAACATGGAGTTCATGGAGTTGGTGCTCCATGAAGAGGTTGCCTTTGACCGCACTGACCCTTGGAGCCTGCATGCCGGGTCCTTAAGTCCGTTTCCATTTCAACCTTTGTACCTAGACGTAGTTATTTCCTTCAGGGATGACTTTCCTCTTTCCCATTTCCTCCCTAAACCCTTCTCTCTAAATAGTTTCCAGCCCACGGCTCTACTAAAAATGCTCTCAAAAGTCCTCCGAAAAACCCTACCCTCCAACCCAATGACTATTTCCTAATCCTTAACCCTCCAGGCCTCTCAGGGGTATGTGTCCCCAATGAACACACACTGTCTTGCAAAACCTGTCCTCCTTTGGGTCCCCTGGTGCCTCACACCCCACCCCTGCTTCCCCTAAGAAGGCTCTCTGTGTCCTTTGTTGGCTCTTTCTGCAGCTCAGGACTCTCCTGCCGCGATCACGTACCCAAACCTCCGATCTGGAGCTGCCCCCAGGATGCTCCCTACTTGGCATTGGACAGAATCAAACCAAGAAGTTCCAAACTTCATCATTTCTCACCAACCCAATCGGCTTTCCCTGGTAGCGTCTGGACCTCTCGGTGATACTGGTGTTAGAGGAAATGACACTGGCCGTCTGGATCCCCTCTCTGATTTCCAGGTCCCTGAGACATACGGGCTCCTCCCTGGGGAACTCTTTCCCTTTCCCATCACGGCTGCCCACCCGCCGGTTACCCCTAGAGGATCGCAAACCAAACTCTCCCCTCTCAGACTGCCCCAGATGTGCCCCAGTTAGACATAAACTCTGCCTTGGGTGGTTCCTGAGTGGCTTCAGGAATTCAGGTCCCATTTTGCCCAGACTAGAGGGCTCTACTGCTTTGCCAAATGTTCTAACGGCAGGAACTGCCTTGATTTTGCCAGCACTGAATGGACATGTGTATGTGTTAACGTGGGTGGTCATCTCCAGGGCCAGCAACCCCCCACCATGATGCTCTGATTATTCCCCCAGTCATCCCAAAGTTATCAATGCAAAATAAAAATATCATACTTTTCTGAATGGTCTTTGGGGGGGGCATAGGGAAAAATACTTTCAAAAGCAAAAAATGAAAGTTGGAAAGGTCTTAGTTTTGCTGCTATTAGCTTAAAAAAAAAGACTGATTAAAGACAAATGTGCCCATGAGTCCATAGGAAGTGATTTAAGCAGTCACGCTTCTCACCCTCTGGGAGGTCATTACCTTGAAGAATGTAGCAGCCTTTGAGGTTCCTATTAATGGTATATATTGACTCTATCTATTTTTGAAATCCCTTTTCCAAAGGATGCATCATGTCCTCCAAGGCCACCAAACACCACATGGCCCAACCCAACCTCAGTGATCAAGGTGATGACCTGGGAGCTACCCAGAAAGCCTGATACCTGGCTCGTACTTGACCTCACAGAGATAAATAGTGAGACTCAGTTTGGAGGGATCAGACATTCATTGAGAGTGGAAACACAGGTGAGGGTGACTTCAGAGGAGACCGCAGACCACAGGCAAGGGGCTCAGCAGGTGCCATGTGCTCGAGACAATTCCAAAGGCTCCAAAGTGTCAGCAGACCGGAGGCCGTGTGGCTGGACACAAGCCCCGCTCTGAGACTTGGTAGCTGAGAGGCTCCGGGTAAGTTATTTGTCCCCAAATCTCAGTTTCCTCACCTAAAGTAAATACCTCCCTTGTTGAGGTGCTGCAGGATTGAAATACCACGGAACAGGATTATTTTGCACTGGGCACAATTCCAAACCTCTACATCCATTCAATCATCTGATCCTCCCAACGAACCTCTGAAACAAGTAGTATTATCATGCCCATTTCAGACCGGAAGGAAATGAGAAATGAAAGGGCAAGTAACTTGCTCAAGTTCACCCAGCTAATTGATAACGGATGCAGGGAGGTTTGAGTCAGAAGACCAGCTTGCGGGAGATGACGGAGAAATGACATCTGTCACACTCCGCTGGTCTGTGGAAAGAAAGGACAAAGAGGCAAGGACTGTGAAGTGTCTAAATCAAATGCTTCGGGTTTTTTCTTTTCCCTTCATGGGATGGTGTGTGTGCGTGCGTGTGTGTGTGTGTGTGTGTGTGTGTGTGTGTGAGTGTGTGGAACAAGGAGGCTCAGGGATGGGGTAACCATCCCAAACTTCTTTAGTTTCCCATATTCACTGTCCCCTGCCCCTCTGCCTTCAGACATGTGAAAGTGAGCAGAGCCTTAGGAAAATTTGGCTTCTTCCTGATCCCTCTTCTAATTATCGTCCCATTTCTTCTCCTCCAAGTGAGCTCCAGTTGGATCTGTTTCATACCTCTGGGGTTCTGTTTGGGTCTTGTTGGGGAGGAAGGAGTTCCACAGTTTTATAAGAACTTTAAAAATCAGCAGGGGATGCATATTCTGTGCCCAAGGATGGTTTAGACCAACTAGATGTTTCAGAAGAGCTGAGCTGCAAAGAGTTGGAGGTTATATATAGCCTCTGGAGGATAAAAGCCTAAACATATTTCATTCATTTTCAAACATTTATGAAGTGCCTTTTCTCTACCAAGACAAATTTGCCAGAATTCTGTCCTGCCTTCCCAGGGGCTCACAGCATAGTAGGAAGACAACACATGAAGAGCCGTGGTGTGAGGCAAAGGAGAATGTGCTGGAAGGACCACAAGGAGGGGGCTACAGAAGGCTTACACCCATTAAAGAGCACAGAGACTGCTAGAACGTATTGCTGGATCATTTGCTTGTCCAGCAGCCCTGCTAGAAATAAGTCCCACAGCCAACTTTGCTCACCTTAAGACTCCAGAAATTCTCCGCTCAAGCTGTCCCAGGATTGATTCAACGGGTTACTCTTGTTTCCCTAATACCAACACAGAGAGTGAAAACCGCGTATCAGCCCTTCATTTATATTTTTCACCATCAATATACTGGACTTGGTATTGGATCATACAGAGATATAGACACAGCATGAGACATCCTGAAGCTTCCCTTTCAGCCAGAGCAACCACGAGAGGAGGGGGAAATGATGATCTGAAGAGTCAAAGGTAATCTCTTTGCTTTGAAGGGGCCAGGGGCTGGTGAGGTGGGAGCCTTTTTTATTCTTCTTTTCTTATTTTAAGGTGGAGCCCCGTGATGAGATCAGTACCCTAATAAGGAGAGGAAGAGACCATGATACACGAGGGCACAGCAAGAAGTCTCCTGCCCACCAGCCAGGAAAAGGGCCCTCACCAAACTCTGAAGCTGCTGGCACCTTGACCTTGGACTTCCCAGCCACTAGACCTGTGAGAGATAAATGTGTGGTTTTAAGCCACCCAGCCGAATGTGTTTTAAAAAACAGAAGCCTATAGGGGCACCTGGGTGGCTCAGTCAGTTCAGCATCTGACTCTGGGTTTCACCTCAGGTCATGATCTTGTGGTCATGGGACCAAACCCCACATCAGGCTCTGCTCAGCAGGGAGTCTGCTTCAGATTCCCTCTCCCTCTTCCTCCTCTCTCAAATAAATAATTTTTTTAATTAAATAAAGAAAAATGAAAATAAAACAGAAGCCTATAGAAAGGGTAGGAAATTTCCCCAGGTAAGAGTCAGGGTCTGGTATGTAAGGAGCTTGGAAAGTGGGCATCATTTGTACTCATACATGTTTGTAGCCCCCCAGCAAAGGTCCCCTTCCACACGAGCATGCGAGGTCGTAGGCCCTGCTTTGCCAGCCCTTGAGAGCTGAGCTTCTTCAAGTGAAGCAGACTTGTGGCGCCAAAAACTTGGTCCCTTGTGAGAATAGATCAGAACTGAACTCTCTCTGGAGACAGCGCTGGCCCAGCTTGGACACACATGGTAGGAGGGGGAGGACAGCCAGTGCTTTGGGTGGGAGAGAGAAAACATATCACAGGCCTCCTGCCTGAAGGTGCCCCCTTGCCCGCCCTTCTTCCGTCGCCCCCGCCCTGTAACCAATAGCACTCCATTTACAACAAAATATGAATCAAGAAAGAGTGTTAGACACACACGGTAATGAAAATCCATGATTCAACTGTGTGTTCATAATTATTTCATAAATAAATGGCTTCTGGAGAGCTGCCTCTGTCTCTTGCCACCGAGAGTATGTCTTTTCGTTAAAGTACCCCGGCCTGCACAGGGCTGGCCTGAGAGCCCCACTCATGGCCTCCTCCTTCTCTCCATCACTGTCCACCAAGAAGTTTTTGTGGTTCAGAAAGAGCTGCAAGGCCCACACTTCTCCACAAGACTGATGGCTCATCAATAACATTAGCCAGCATTACAGGCCGCATCGGGGTAGAGCAGAATCAATACGGCCAAGTAAAAAGTCTAATAAGTTGACATGGCCATCCTCAGCAGGGCTCACATTACAAGAAATGAGTTTTCTTAAGGAATCAGCGTCAGGGTTGCTTAGGCGCTGCACACCCAGATGTCCTGACTAAGATTTATAGCTTTGTGTTTAGTTGGTAGAGCACAGTCAGCGGGGAAAAATGAAACAGTAACTGGGGTTAACTAGAGAAGAAATTGGGGACTTGGGCCACTCTGCTGACAGGGAGGGAGATCCATGGCTGGGGGAGTCTCCGTGTGGCAGCACTCCCCGGGAATAGGCCACCCCTGGTCACTGACTTCAACTGTCCTGTCTCCCAGGGTCACCTGGCACCCGGGCATGGCCACAAGTCACCTCATGCATGGCTTCACTGATGTCTCTCCTCTTGTCCTGTCACCCAGGGTCACCCACAGCTGGAGCAGAAGGGAAGATGTCACAGACATTTCATTCGCATGAAAGGATATGCTCATCTTTTCTCATTTGTCTCATTGGTCATCAGAGGGAATCCCTTGTCAGTCAGGTGAGGTGGAGCATTGGAGGGGGGCCTTCACATGGGTTCAGCCACTGCTGAGACAACCTTCCAGAGCCAGGTTCCTTCACAAATGTGCCATCTTCCTCTTAAACCCTCCACAGATGTGCCATCGTCTCCCATGGGAGAGCCCATGGGTACAAAGCCATTGAGAGAATTCAAGTAGTCACGGGAATGTGCTTGCCCAGGTAATCTTGCCTCTCATGAGCTCAGATAGGCCTTTTCACCTCAGGCCCACAAGCACAGACCAAGGTCCAAGTGAATAGATGGGCAATTCAAGGGAATAAGAAATGGCCTCTGTTCCCCAAATTGCTGGTGGAGTAAAGGGAAGACACAGGCTATTGAAAAAAAAGAAAGAAAGAAAGGCAATGGTATGAGACAGGCTGAGATACAGGCTCATTCATTCATTCATATACAAACCTAATGTACTGAGAACCTACTATGTGCTTGGTGCTGTTCGAGGAACAGGACCACAGCATGACTAAAATAGATGACGACCCTGCCCTGAGGGAGCTTCCATTCCTGTGGGACCCACAGAGAGCAAGTTCCTTCAGGGAACACATTGTTTCAGGAAAATGCTATAAAGAAAAGTAGGACAGGGGTCAGAGATAGCACTGGATACAGATGGGGAGCTGCTGCTTCGAACAGGGATGGTCAGCGAGGGTCTCACAGAGGAGGCACATTTGAGCAAAAATGTGAAAGTAGGCAGAGAAAGCAAAATGCAAAGGTCTTGGGACACCTGGGTGTCTCAGTCGTTAAGTGTCTGCCTTTGGCTCAGGATCCTGGGATAGAGCCCCACATCGGGCTCCCCACTTGGTGGGAAGCCTGCTTCTTCCTCTCCCATTCCCTCTGCTTGTGTTCCCTCTCTAGGTGTGTTTTTCTTTGTAAAATAAATAAAATCTTTAAAATTTTTTAAAAGTAAAAAATTAATTAAAAAAGTGTCTTGAAACAGGTGTGTTCTTGGTGCATACAAAGAAGAGTCAGGAGGCCAGTGTGACTGGGCCCAAAGCAAGGAGAGGCCGGCCAGAGATGACATCGGGAGGGGGCCAGAGGCCAGAGCCTGTTGCATCTCCTAGGCAGGAAGGACTGTGGATTTCTTTCCGCATATAGCAGGAAGTCATTAGAGGGGCCTGAGTGGGGACTGACATACACAAATTTTCATTTTATCAAGAGCCACTGTGTTATGAGAATAGTCTGCAAGAATGGATTCAGGAAGACAAGTTGGGACTCAGAAGCAGAAAAAAATGATAAGAAATGGGATCATGGAAACATTTGAAGGAAGAGCCAAAGCTTTGCTTATGGAGTGGATGGGAGATGTGAAAGGGCTACATCAAGAATGAGGAGGCCAGTGTTTTTAGCCTGAGTGACTGACTGAAGCTGGTTTAACTGGGTGAAATCAAGAGATTGTTTGGTGTGCTTTGAGTGTGAGGTGCCTATTAGCATCCAAGTGAAGATTAGAGGGGGTGTCTGGGTAGTCAAGCCCGGGGTTCGTTAAGAACCACAGAGATAAATTTGAAGCCGTCTATGTCATAATTCTGGATGGGATCGCTGAGGGAGAGAGTGCAGAGAGAGCAGAGAAGCATGGGACCAAGGACTCCAGCATCCAGGGGACAGAAGGGTATGGAGGGTCTGGCAGAGAAGACTGAGGAGCTCGGCCAGTGAGGTGGTGAAGGCTTGAACGAAGCGCTGTGAGATCACTCGGGACGGCAGTTCATCCCACCTGGAGGAGGTTGGGTGGAATATGAAGGACACTTGCAACAGTTGGGTGCGTTGCGTGGGAGTGGGAGATTAAAAGCTTCTCAGGACAGGAGGGTGGAGAACGGCAGGAAGAGACTGTGAGGAAAATGGCAGGATGTCCACAGGGGCAGGTAGGTGGAACACACGGGAAGCGAAGAGGAGAGCCCGGAACAGCAGCCACATCCTGGGTGAATGTAAATGATTGTATGTGATGGAGACATTCTGGCAAGTGACACCCAAACTACGTCAGCAGCCATCAGAAAACAGAGAAACCATATACCCCCATCTACTTGATAGCAACCTGAGCTAACACTGGGGTGAATATCGCCCACCCCTGCCATGCCCTTGCCATTTAATAACAACCATTATGGCAGATGTTTATGGGAGTCCAACAAGTCTAAGCTCTTGAACACAGAAGGAAAAATTAGATTTCCAACTGCATGGGATGATTCAAAGTTCTCTATTTGCACATATCCCTTTGACAAAACTGAGATAGAGCCTCTTAACACACACACACACACACACACACACACACAAGTGCATTTGCCTGATGATTTACCTCATGAAACAAATACCAACGCTTTGTTTTTATTTTCCCTCAAATATCTACATTGATTTTGTTGTACATTCATCTTCTGTTGTATTTTGAAGACCCGGTGATTGTCAGTTCCGCAATAGCTTTGGCCAAAAGCAATAACATTCTGACCCCTGAAAAGAACTTGTTGGGTCCTTTGGGGGAAACAAAGGCTTATGGAACAATGTCCCCAGGGAAGTTAAAATCCATCAGGGGAAAGAGTGCATGAAATAAGGTGCAATCAATGCTCTAGAAAGAAGAGCCTCAGACTGGGGAGAGATCACTGACCAGGGGGATGGGAAAGGCAAAGAAATCCCAAGAGCCAGCACTTGGAGAGCAGGAGCAAATGATGGAAATAATGATAACACCATTTGTTGAGAGTTTTTTCAGGTCAGGAATTGTGTTAAGTACTTTACAGGAAAAGAAATTGTAAATCCTCCAACTACTCTGAAGTAAAAATTATTTACCTTCATTTTAGAGAAAAGCAGAACAGAAGATTAAGTTCTTGCCTATAGACATGTGGCTGTACAAAGGTGAGTCAAGTTTCTACAGCATATCCTTCTGCCCCTCAAACCCAAATCACTGGCCTTCCAGCCTCCCATAGAACTGGATGGAGTCAGGGCACATGGGGGTATGGGAAAGGAACAAACAACTTGAAAGGACCTTTGGGGCTGGAGGGTCTTGGGCATTGGCTCCTTCTTAAACCATGAGATGGAACCGTGACCAGTCCCCACCACACTGGTGTGGAGTAGGGACTACACATAAGTCCAAGGCAGAACTTCAGTAGGCTGAAAACATACAGAACCCCCTAACTAGGGCTGTCCCTGGACCCTACAGAGCCTCTATGTGAAAAAGGAACACACATTCTCCCCTCCTCAAGATTACTTCCCTCAGTCGAAATTCTTCAGACAACTCTAATTCACTTGAATGAGACACTTGAATGACATGTGCCAGAAAATTGGGGTAGTAAATCTGTACCTCCATGAGGCCCACAATGTGAATGGTGCCTCCCGTAGCACCCATGTCCATTCTCCCTTGCCTCTGGGGTAGGGTTGGAGTAGACATGCACACTGGGGGGTTGGGCTAATGGGGAATTGAGCTGTGGATGCATTAGTTTGGGCATAACAACACGATGTATGTATGTGGTTCTCGGTCACCGCCATGGACAGTGATGTTGCTTCTGGCCGTCCTGGGATAGAAATGCCTTCCAGGAATATTCCTACTACCCATTCTGCCCACTCACCTGGTGTCCTGAGGCACAGAGGCAGGTCAGAGGTCCTATTAAGACATGAACATGTCCCAGAATGCCAAGGACCAGGAGGATGTGGGTAAAAGGAAAAGCAAGTTTTTTAGTACACAGAAGCGGAAGCCAGAATGTAAAAAATCTTCCACATCTTACAGCTAAGGAAAATGAGCCTGGACTTCATGGCTCTTCACCCCACTGTGAAATGGTTTTCCTTAGATCCATTTTGGGGCTCTCTGGAACCCTTGGTCTGAAAATTTTGAGTGAGTTAGTATTTTGCTTTTCTGGATTGGAGCAACTGTTCATTGGCCTGGAATCCAGTTTGAGAGCTAGGAGCACAGCAAGTATGAGGCTTATGCGACCCAATAAACATTCACAGACACCCTCCACGTGCAAAGCCACTCATATCCCAAGGAAAGACCATAGGCAACTTCAATAAAATAAGAATAAGAGAAAAAACCATCTTACAGCTAATATATGGAATAGACTTAATATGAGATTTCCTTAATTCAACAATAATCCTAAAATTGAACATGACCTTAAGTGAATTTTGCATCTGAAGGAAACTTTTAGAAGGTATTAGGTATTGACTTTCCCCTTGTATGAATAATGTCACAACATACATCTTGGTTCACATGATTATTATTTAACATTGTACAAACTTTGACCAACAAGAAAGGTATGGTACAGAATAAGAATATAATTATTAGAAACAAAGAGGGGTGCCTGGGTGGCTCAACTGGTTAAGCTTCCAACTCTTGAGTTCTGCTCAAGTCATGATCTCAGCGTCACAAGATCAAGCCCCACATGGAGCCCCTTCGGGCTCTCTGCTCAGTGGGGAGTCTGCTTGAGGTTTTCTCTCTCTCTCTCTGTACCTCCCCCCCCAAATAAGAAATAAATAAGTCTTGAGAAACAAAGAGAATGATTATTATTCATAGATAACAAAATTATAAAACCAGACCACCTAAGGAAATCAACTGAAAATCTCCCAGAATCAATAAAGGAAAGTAGCCAAATGAACATATTTTAAAAATATTTCAGCATAACAAAAAAGAGATTCAAATATATGCAGTATAAGGGAAAAGAAGATTCTATTCACCATTGTAACCCAAGCAAAAAAGTAACTAAGAAAATTCTAGCAGTAAATATAAGGAAGCCGCAGGAAGAAAACAACAGATCTTCACTACAATTTATGACGGAAAACTTAAATAGAGAAGAAAATCTTGTTTCGGGTGGGAGGTCAGCAGACTGCTCCAGAGCAGTTAATGCTTCCAAATCAGCAACCAGGCTGGCTGCAATTTCAACAAAAATGCAAGTGGACTTCTCAGACCCATCTAGAAGAATGCATAGGTAAGGATAACCAACTTTTTACAAGTAAGGGCGGAATTCTGCTGTCAGATATCAAAACATGTCAAGAGAGAAACTTAAACAAGAAACAGTGAACAGACTGTGGAATAGATCTTTAAACAGCCCTAGTGCATAGATGTTGGTATGTGCCAAAGGAAGCATCGCACACTCACCCTGCACTAAACAAAGAAATCGAAGTCAAAACGTATTTTTATTAATCATATTGTAAACATTATAAAGGGATATAGATAAAAGACATCAAAATTTGATGTACAAGGGTCTTCATCACAGTACGCTAACAACAAAGAAACCGTGAGTGACTAGAACAGGAATGTTCCATAGAGGACAGGCTAACTATATCATGGTACAAACACACTCCAAGCATTGCACACCTATGACAAAAACAATACAGCAGTTTTCTACCAGTTTCTTCTTAAAGATGGGCTTCCTGGGTGCAAGGAGATTGCAATTTTGCTATGGAAGTAAGTTGCACCTATAGGAAGAGAAATAACAACTCAAACTAATATGTGGCTCAGGCTCTAATTGCTATCAAGATTTCAGAGGAGGAGAGTCCTGAGCTCTTTGGCAGTATGCAGAAATACACACACACACACACACACACACACGCACACCCTACATTGAACAGCGGCAAGAGCCTCACTTCTCTTCTTGCTTCACCAACCTAGGTTTTTGCCTTGATTCTGTGATGTAAGATGGGTGGGAGAGAAAAAGAAAACATGTGACCGTTCCACTTAATCCTTACCAAACATAGGGGTTCCGTAAGTTCTAGAACAATCCCTGCCCTGCTGGGAAGCTCCACCCTAGGACAGAAGCTAGAAGACAAGGACAAAGCTCTCATTACCTAGATAAGCAATTGAAGGCCATACAGGTGTGAAAAAGCACAGGTCTTGTTAGATTCTTAGACAAGCTTAAAATTAAGGCCAAACTCTGGAGAGCCAAGGGGTTGATCTCATGAATATACTCCCTTCTAGTTTGACTTTTCAAGCTTAAACCCAGCTGGTCTGGTTTCATTTGTGTTCTTCTTACAGTCAACATCCATGACCAAGATCCAGTGATCCAAGTGAGAAAAACAAGAAAGTTTTCTGATAATTGTTCATTGAAGGCAACTAAATTAAGATGGATGAGAAGGTCACAGTTGCTTGCTTTTCTATAGTGGGAAGAAAACAACATATATACGCGAGTCCTGAGCATTACCCGGATGTTTCTACCTACTTGACTCAGCAGAGGCATCAAAACCACTCAGCTCTGATTCAAGTTGTGTCCCCTCTCGCTCTCCCTCAAAACAAAGAGAAGGAATAGGATCTTGCCCCAAAGAGGGCATAACTCCAGTATCTTCATAGAGCTTTTGAATCCTTTATCTGAATGATAAAGGAAAACTATGCCTGTCCACAACCCCATTACGATCTGGAGAGGAAAAATACGACAGAAGACATGCAATATATTTAATTCAACCATTTCTGTCTTCTAGGGGGTGAGAGAATTCATCATGAATGAGATTTTTGTGGAAAGGCCACATCGTGGCTTATTTGAGTCTGTCACGGGTTCTGTTAGGATTAAGCTGATACAGGGAGAAGCCATTCTGTACTGAATAATAAACAAAGGGTGTCCACTTAGGCAGAGAGATT
Source organism: Taxidea taxus jeffersonii (assembly GCA_003697995.1). Classification (NCBI taxonomy): domain Eukaryota; kingdom Metazoa; phylum Chordata; class Mammalia; order Carnivora; family Mustelidae; genus Taxidea; species Taxidea taxus. The sequence goes on from RCUC01139558.1 coordinate 39,266, forward strand.
GTTCTTCAGGGAGCTGTAGGGGAGTCCACAGCATTGGCCAAACGCAAAGTGGGGAGAGAGAATATACTACTACTTCAGAAATTACCACAAACTTGGTAGCTTAAACCAGTACAAACTTATTATCTGGAGATTCTGCAGATCAGAAGTCTGACAGGGCTACAACCAAGAAGTCGGCACGGCTGTCCTGCTCACCGGAAGCTCCGGGTGAAAATCCGCTTTCAGGCTTCCTCATGTTGTTGGCAGGATTCAGGTCGATGACACTGTAGGAATGAAGCCCCCATTCCTTGGCTAGCCTTCATCCAGGGCTCATTCTCAGCTTTTAGAGGATACCTACATTTCTTGACTCTTGCCCTATTTCCTCCATCTTTCTCCATCTTCAAAGCCACCAGCGGCTAAGCTCTACTCATGTGTCACATCCCACTGATCTCTCTTCTTCCTTAACTAACCTCTGCCATCTTCTTCTACCACATTTCTCTGCCTCCAGAAACTTCTCTGCTTTTATGAGCTCAAGACTGAGCCACCTGGATAATCCAGGCTACTCTCTCTATGTTAAGGTTAGCTTATTAGTAAACTTAGTTACATCCTTAATTCCCCTTCACAGGAGTACACAGGGTAGTGTTTGATTGAATGCTCAGGAGACAGGCACCTTGGGGAAAGTCTTTAGAGTTCTTCTTACCACAGAACACTTGGTAGATGAAATGGACGCCAGCAACACGGCGGCCATCCGGAGCGGTGGGACAGCATTTGGCCAACAGATTCCAAGAGCAGCAAGGTCAGATGGCAACTTCATCCCGTTTCCTGCTCTTGGCTGTGACCCTCTGTTATTCCCTATTGTTCACAGCCTGGAATAAAGTGCTGCCTTGGGGAGCTGCCTAGGGGCTGTGTCCACACTCTGAGGTGTGCCCATTTGCTATGAAGTAAGCGCTACCTAGTGCTGCCCCAAGCAGACATTCCTGAGATCTAATTGACCATCATCATCGCCATCACCATCATTACCATCGTCATAAAGATAATTGTATCACTCACTTGCTTACTATTATCAGACATTAGGTAGGTGCTTTACATGTGAAACTTATCAAATCTCTCTCTCTCTCTCTCCCTTGTTCTTTTTGTTTGCAAATGAAGCGCAAAGAATTTAACCAAATTGCCCAAGTTCACTAGCTAGCACAAGGCCAGCTGCAACCCAGTCACACAGTCAGCACAGTTGTGAGGGAGTCTGGGACACTGAGCGTCCAGCACTGGGGAAGAACAGACGTCCGATCAACATGGGCCAGTGGTTCTCAAAAGTGTCTTGAGGGTCTCCTTTTCAGAGGTTCTCTGAGGCCTCCCTTTCCAACACCATCTCTGTACGAGATTGAATTTTCAACTCAGACAACATATCACACCAGACTGAATACGGAAGCAGATACGAGAATCCAGCTGTCTTTTATTAAGCCAGATGTTAAAAAGGTTTACAAAAATGTAAAATTGCACTGCGCCAGTTTTCTGTTTGAGAAAACATAGTTGGTTCATACTGACACGTAATGGGCTTATTATGGTTATTTTTAAATGAAATAATGACTTATTTTAAAGTTCTCAGTTTTAAATTTTACATGCAAAACGTTGATGGATTTACACATGTACACAAAAGGTTTTCAGTGTCCTCAATAATTCTGAAGGGTGTGAAGAGGTCCCGAAATCCAAATGCTAGGCTTACAAGCAAACTCAGCAAATGATGACCATTGGGACAAATCTGTCCCCATTGACTTTTTTGTTACTAAAGTGCTTGGGTTTTGCTTGTTTTGTAGTTGTTTAACAAAGCTATGCCCAGTCACTTGTGTATTGTCCACCACTGTGTTTGCAGCATCGTGGCAGGAAACGAGAGGTCACAGCAAAGTATGGCCACAGAACCTCCGGTGGTTCCTATCAGGCCCTTTAACAACAAGAAAACTAAGAAAATCCTGATTGCTCACGTGGGACTCGGCGTATTACCATCCTGGACCAACTCAAGATCCCATTAACTGAGAACAAGGCAGATCCAACTGCTGTCCTCGCGAAGCTTACGTCCCCGCTGGGGTTTGGGGATGGAGGGCCGACCACAAATGGTAAGTCAGTCAGTGTTGCATTGGAGGCAGCTAGGACGGTCCAAATGCAGTGCCTACGTCAGGAAATACGCAACATCACTTACTGAAGAGTTAGCTGAGCGAGTCAAGTAAACGTGTGTGTGTGTGTGTGTGTGTGTGTGAGAGAGAGAGAGAGAGAGAGAGAGAGAGAGAGATGAGGAACTTTCACACTGCTTAAATCATTACGGTAATATAATATGCTTTGATAATCATTAAATCAAGGCATTGCTCCTTTTTCAAAGTGGGCTTGCCTGCTTTTCTGTACATCCTCTTCTTGGTGAACTTGAAAAACTTTACTTTCAATTGAAAAATCCCTGAAGTCATTTAACCAACCCTGTTTGTGGCTTAGATGGCTTTCATTTTTTTCTAATAATAAGAGACAAAGGGGCACCTGGGTGGCTCAGTGGGTTAAAGCCTCTGCCTTTGGCTCGGGTCGTGATCTCAGGGTCTTGGGATCGAGCCCCGCATCGGGATCTCTGCTCAGCAGGGAGCCTGCTTCCTCCCCTCTCTCTCTCTCTGCCTGACTCTGCCTACTTGTGATCTCTGTCTGTCAAATAAATAAATAAAAATCTTAAAAAAAAAAACAATAAGAGACAAAGTCACCTCTTATCGTCTCACAATGAGCCCATAGGACCAGGGACAGTGACTCAGACAGGATGTACATTGTCTAGGCCGTCCATCCTAACAGTCTAGCAGAAAAGCTCCTCCGGAGCAGAAGCTGCTCCAGGGCGTCATTCTTCGCTGCTGGTGGAGAATAAACGTGCCACCCCAAGCACGGTGGTGCGCTCGGAGGGAGAATCCTTCCTCCCACACGTGCTGTTGTTACCGAACAGGAGGAAATGGATTTCTTTTGTCTTATTCCCAAACCTGTACTTTTTTTTTTCAGTAGAAAACTTCAGGAGGCCAATCAGAAATCATTTCCTCTAACTGGAAGCATTAGCCATAGTGGACAATTACACTGTACTGATGACAACGACCATTAACAGGGTGAAGCTCTCCGGGGAAGATTCCTCCCTCATTTCGCTTCTCGTCTCAGTATTTCCAGAGGGCCCTGATCGCCAGTTTCTGGAACACTTTTCGGGAAATACCCAGGGCTCCTGTTGATCCTTGTCCTGAGAAACTCGGAGCCAGTAGCCCGCGGGCTCTCACCCAGCTCTGACGTGTGGAGTTTTCTATCACGCCTCGGAGTCCAGTTCCAACTCCTGCGAGCAATGATCTGCGAGTCCTTTTATGGTCTTTCTGTAACTCTAAGCCACTGAGAGGCGGCTCTCTGCTGCCAGGATTCCAGAAGGATTCCTAGAGCATTCACTGGATGGCACCATCTTTGCCACCCCAGGGTGTGACTGGTTCCCCACCTCCATGTTGGGATTGACAGAAGGGAATGTGTCTTGGGGATACTCAAGTATCAACGGCCCTTTTTGACTAACTGAGCTGTCAGGTCTATTTTAAATGGCTACTCTCCTTAAACCACGCTGGCCCAGGGGAGCCTAACCTCGGCCTCGTGTTGATAGGCAAAATATTTAACAACCAACATGCCCAGCACTGACAGATCAGAATGGAGGCCAGCCCCAAGCCCCCGACCAGCCATCCTGGTGCATCCGAGCACAGACAAGCCCTGCCCCTGACTCCCTTCTGGCCCTGGTCCCCAGGCAAGTGCTTCCTGTACCCCTCTTTCTGGGAGATTGAAGACGGGTTTCTCACATAACATACCCATGATTTCCAGATTCTTTGCAGATCATTGCAAGAAAAAAGCCAACCTTCTGGAGATAATCCTATCTGGAAATATCCTTTGGAGAAGGCCCCAGAGCAGTACAGGCTAGTCTTTTCTGCCTCAACAGGGAGAAAATGTGCAGGGCACAGAGATCAGCCTGGGGCAGGAGGCAAGAGACCTAGATTTTCAAGACCTGGTGAATGAGTTTTATGGGTGGGCTTGGCTAGGCTGTAGTCCTTGGTGATTCAAACACTAATTGAGATGTACCTGTAAGATTATTTTGTAGATGCAATTAAAAGCTATGATCACTTTACTTGAAGTAAGCAAGATTATCCTAAATTGCCAGGGTGGGCCTGGTTCAATCAGTTGAAGGAAGGCATCCCTGAAGAAGAAATTCTGCCTGTGGACCGCAGCTTCCATCCATGCCTGAGAGTTCCAGTTGTCCCCCGGGGTTCAGAATTGTGTAGCCAGCCCATGCATAGTTACAGGGGTCAAGTCCTTGCAATACAACTATATCTCTACATCTGTATCTGTATCTGCTGGTGAAAGGATGGATGAGACCAGAAACCTTCCAGGCCAAGGTTCACAGGTGCCTGCCTATTCCAAGGAGGCCCCTCTCACTGTGGTACTTTCAGAGCTGGTTCTTGACTCACTAGGGAAGACATATGCTCGGTTGTCTTTGTGGAGATGCCAAGAAACAACACATACAAGCAGGGAGTACAAAAATGAGCTCACTTTTCCTTCCTTCCTTCCTTTCTTCCCTTCCTTCCTTCCTTTCTCTCTCTCTCTTTCTTTCTCTCTCTCTTTCTCTTTCTCTCCTTCCTTCCTTCCCCCTCCTTCTTTCTTTCATTTCCTTCCTTCCTTCCTTCCTTCCTTCCTTCCTTCCTTCCTTCCTCTCTCTCTCTCTTTCTTTCTTGTGTTCTAGCAAGAATACAGTGGTGAATGAAGGAAAGGGGCTCTCTTGGAATTTGTAGTTTAGCAGGGTCGCAGACACATAACTGGGAGATCACACATGAATACGCAGGGTGTTGGTGGGGTCTGAGCAAGCTGCTGAGGAGGCAGCCAGGAGGGACATTGAGCTCAAGCAAGAGGGATCAGGGAAGATCTCACGCAGGATGGGATACAGAAGCCAAGACCAGGAGCCAGCCAGGCGAGGCTTGCCAGAAGGAACAGGAAGAAATTTCTAAATACGGGGGAAGAACATGCACTAAGCCTACAGGAGCAAACACGAGCCAGAGAAAGCCTGGGAACTTAACTCAAAGTGCAAGGTATAGAAATGGGAAACAAAACAAAACGAAAACAGTAGAGCCTTTTGTTAAGACTGTTAAGGAGTTTTACACTTTATCCGAAGGGGGAACCCATTGAAACTTTTCTAAGCAGGATGGTAATGTGGTAAGATCTGTCTTTAAAATCTCAGTCTGACAATAGCATGGTCAGAGAGACCAAATGGGACTGAGAAATGGTATAGGAGGCCACACACAGCCATGGTCAGGGGCTTGCTCCCCCGGAGGGTGGCAGGGGGAAGAGCCCTGCATGGAGCCCATTAGTTGCTGAAGGCCATTCCCCAGGGAGGCTCAGCCTCTCTCAGCTAGCCCTCCCCGTGCCCCCATCCCCCTTGGGGTAGGCTGATGTTCAAGAACCTCCCTGGGTTCTGCTAAGGCAGCTGAAGGGAGGGAGGCGAGCGGGATCCAGCCTTTACTGGACACAGATAGCCTGGGTGGGATGCTCAGAAGAAGCCCGTTCTATGGTGTTCCCTTCCTTCCGTCCCCCCAGGAACCCAGTGAGTACATATCATCTCTCTCTGGGTTCAGGCAAGCTGCTCAAGGGGCAAGTTAGCCGACTGGGAAAGTGTCTGCCCTCAACGTGTTCTTCCCACCTCTGCCAGCGTGCATGTCTCCCCTGACTCCTCATCGGGGGAACCAGGGACAGGCGAGCCCTCCACCGCTGGAGCACAGGGAGTGAGTGGGGATGGGGCTTTGTCCTCCATAGTGACGATCACGACAGCAGGGAATGCTCACAACTGCTTAGTGTGGGCAAGAACCCTGTTGCCAAGAAGTAAGGACTATTTTTATCCCCCATTTCGGAGCACTCAGGACATGACAGACTCGGGCCATGGGAACCAAGCTGCCTGAAGCCAGCACCCATACTCTTAGCCACAGAACCACCTGCTCTGGGGGCGTGGTGGGAGGCAGGTCCATGGGGTCGTGGTCTTTTTCCAACTGTTGGGTGTCGGTGACAGGTAAGAATCTATCTTGAAGAAAACTCCAAGCTCCATGCTTTTCTCCCATAGGAGTTCCTAAATTTGAGGAATCATACTGATTTGGGGGAGCTCGAGTTCTTGTATCTTTTCTTGTCCTTCTTGATGTGACCAACTTCCTTGGTCCTACTGATCTGAGGCTTATTAGAAGAAACTTATTATTGCTATTATTGCTGATTGTTTATAATTTATGGACTTCAAAGCAATAGGGAAGAAGTGAGCAGTCACTGAGCTCTCCAGATAGTTCTGCAACAATCCCTCTGTGGCACTGTGTCATTTCCTCGGCGCCCATGGACATCTGTGGGAGGAGCCAGAGCTCGGAACCTAGAACAAACCTTTATGTCCAAGGTCAGGCCCCGAGCAGGAATAGGCATCTCCAGATCCGTCCTTCTAAGCAAAGGATCAGTGTGGCCAAGAAAGGGAGCCTCATCGGTCCCCTCCTCGCCTTCGGAAGGCCCACGGCTGAACCTCGGGCTGCCCGCCCCTGCCCCCACCCCCAAGGCCTGGTGTTAATTATGATGCAATCCCCCAGCCATGCAGCCTCAGCAACAATTTCGGGAGTCAGGGTCCATGTGCAAGGCCATTAACACTAAACATGTTTTAATCCATAATTGTGGGAGATTTATTTAATTTAGGGGCTTTATTTATAGTTCGATTGGAATTGTAATGTATTTTCGGCCCTCCGCACTGGGATCTGTCAATTTTTACAGCGTCTTTTAATTGTGTTCTCCCAGGCCAGGTGCAAGCAGTTTTCCAAAGCAGCCCGATCAGAGGAAGCCTCCGATTCTGGGATGGGGGAGGGCAGCGGCTTCGCACACACTCGACCCCGGGGCCACCGTGAGGGCAGGGACACTGAGTCCCCTGTCTCCGGGAGCCGCAGCCTGCCTGTCGCAACTCGGTCACAGTCTGTGGGCTGAGAAGGAGCTTCTGAACATCTTTCCACTCATCCCTTTATTCAGTCCTTTGTTTACCCAGCAGATGTGGACTGAGCACCCACTGTGTACCCAGCCCGGTGCATAGAACTGTCAGAACGTATGACTGTAAAAGTGAGGAAGCCGCTGACCCAGACTCTGAGGACCCTATGCCTGGAACTGGCGCTTGCCAGAATTCACTGAGCACCTAGCTAACGCCAGGCACCCAGCTCCACACCAGGGCCACAAAGAAGGACTTGACCTCCGCCGCAGATTCGGGAGATCTGGTCAAAGCGAACTGATCTGGGAGTGACTAGAACAGGACTATACTTTGGCTGGGAGCAATATGGCAGACAGCAGGTTGGTCAGCACGGTGATCTGCTCGAAACTCCTCCAGGTCCCTCCCGCTCTCTGAGTTGAAGAGCTTGGGCTGCTGAGGAAGGCTTGATTTAGTTAAACGTGAATATTTCTCAGCCTTGTTTCTTCTCAACTGTGGATAATTTTCAAAGACTGGGAGTACTTTTGCAAAACCCTCCATGCATCTTTAAGTCCTTTGTCTGTTTTTCTTTCCTATCATATACTTTCTTTCCTATCATATATTTTCTTTCCTATCATATACTGCTATGAGCTAAGAGGGTTGGAGGAAAGCACGAGAAACCAAGGTAAAAGACAGTGGAGAAATGAAATGAGACTCTGCCGGCTGGGGACGCGTGCTGAGGACTAATTCCAATGTAGCTGGAGGAGAGCAGAGCCTCAGCCCCATGCTAAGACCAGGTCTTTGATGAAGCTGGCGTCCTCACTCAGCGTTCCCCAGAACCTAGAACAAGGCCTAGGCTGTGCAAATTATCAATAACCAGTGGGTGAATAAACAATGTGTGAATATGAAAAAGATAACAGCTAGGAACAAGACTTTACTGACTAGAAAACAAATAGGCTTGGTCAGGAAACAAAGGAAAAAAACTACATTTTTTTTTAAAGATTTTATTTATCTATTTGACAGAGAGAGATCACAAGTAGGCAGAGAGGCAGGCAGAGAGAGAGGAAGGGAAGCAGGCTCCCCACTGAGCAGAGAGCCCGATGCTGGGCTCGATCCCAGGACCCTGGGACCATGACCCGAGCCAAAGGCAGAGGCTTTAACCCACTGAGCCACCCAGGCGCCCCCCAAAACTACATTTTTCAAGTATGTGCCATGTGCCAGGCACCGTGGTAAGTGGTTTTAGTTATAAGGCAGTATGTACTCAAAACAGTGTAAGGTGAGATGTTCATCCCACCTTACTAAGATATTTCAGTGACTTGCTTGGGGTCACCCATGACAAGAGGAAGGCTAGTGGGGAGAAACCGCAGTGGGAGCAGGAGCCTGAAGCGAGTCACTATTTTTCAGACGGTTCCATACCTACATAGGCAAAGCCCAGTCTCTAGAGAGTCTTTGATCCCTCAGATTCTAGAGGTTCTAGAGAACCTCTCAGCCTCTCTAGAGAGTCTTTATAGAGCTTTTGCTCTCTTAGGTCCATAAAAATGGGTGAGGACTTAGGAAACAGTGGAGGGTTCGTAGCAGCTACGGTGTGATGGGTGGCGGGGAGCACACTGTGAAGGGCCATTCTAAGGGCACTCAGCTGCATTTGTGAAGAGATTGAGCTCTGGATATGGTAGCCTAGGTCATGGTGCCGGCGAGATCTCAGAACAGGAAGATTTCAAGGATGATGGGGTCCATGGCTGATGCCGCAGCTGTCCAGGGGGACAGGGAAGAGACCATTCAAGGAGGTGGGAGGGAGGACACTGGTGGTCTCTGTCAGAGTGACAAGGTGGTGGTAAGTCAAGGGCTGAGGTGCGGAAATGTTGAGAAGCGAATGGATGACAGGGTGAGGGGATGGGGCTGAGCATCCGAGAACATGAACCCCAGACCATCTCTGGGCCTTGGATTGGTGAACTCCCCTGGCACTGACAACCAGTTCTGCCCAGTCCCTTCTGAAGAGCCTCTAAGGTAAATGTGCTTTGCAATTTGTTGCATTTTGACAACTCTTTGACATCAGAATTCTTTTCAGGCTATGAAATGAGTCCTAAGAATAGGAACATCATGAGCAGATAAGAAAGATGGCCTGGAACCTTAAAACTTTGGGGGAAGCCAGGAAACTGGGCTGAAATTAATTCCTTAGGAGAAGAAAAGCATCCTATTGCAAATGGGCATAGCTATTTGATAATATGACTAGAAAAATAATGGATTCCTTATTTTCATTAAATTTGTTGAAACACATAACTGGGGCACCTGGGTGGTTCAGTCGCTTAAGCATCTGCCTTTGGCACAGGTCATGATCCTGGGGTCCTGGGATTGAGCCCCATGCCAGGCTCCCTGCTCAGTGGGAACCTGCTTCTCTCTCAGCCTGCCACTGCCCTGCTTGTGCTGTCTCTGACAAATAAATAAATAAAATCTTTAAAAAGACCAAATATGTAACTAATTTTTTAGAAATGAACCCACCTAAAAACAAAGTTGACACACACAAACACACCCACCCACACACATACACACCCACACTTTACAACATATTGTTTAAATCTGCCAGAATGTTTTTCAAAAACTACCCTCTCCCAGTGGAAGTTTCTCCTGATCAATTTTAACATTCAGAGATTTTTTTTCAGAGGTAAGATCAATATAAATAATCTCTCTAACATACACACAACAGAGATTGTGAAGAACTTGCTGATTTGGCCCCAAGGGTCCTACCCAAACAAACTTTGTCCTCAGATCCTGCTGTGAGGAACTTAGGGCAGGGCTGGGGAGAGCCACAGGGTAAGGAAGACCTTGAAGAAGGGAGATGATTCTTTAAAAATTATGTATTTGGATGAATTGGATATATCAAGATGGATTTTTTTTTAAGTCAGCATCCTTATTATGACTTTGGTCTGTTTCTATGTTTGGGAACTCTCCATCGTAGCACTCTTGAATCTTGGAGAGGGTGTTGTGTCAGTCAGATTAAGCTAAGGAATGCCATAGTAACAAATGACACCCTCTCCCATCTCAGTGGCTTTACCAAGGTTTAATTCCTGCTAATGCTGCGTATTAATTATGACTGTGGCTCTGCTCTGCGTCATCTTCATGCCTTGGACCAAGACTGACGCAGCTGTCCCCCTCCAAAGCAGTGCCATTCTTGAGGCAGAGGGAAAATACATGTCCAAGCACAACCTGACTCCCGACATGCCCCCCGTCCATGAGCCACATCATTTCTGCTCCCATTTCATGGGCTAAAATAAGCAACATGGTCAAAGCCAGATGTCAAAGAGGTAGAGAAGTGTAGTCCTTTCCCCAGGATGGGGCCAAAGTATTTGGGACCAAAAATGTAGTTATTGTAGGCAGACCCTTCCTTCTCGTTCTCCCCCCACAGATGAAAGTCTGGCAAAGTATCAGGGCAGCTTGTCCTAAAAGATATTAGATAGAAAAGCCGGGGGACAGGGCCCTGTTCGGTCTCAGGTTCTGTGCGCTCAGGAGATGGGAGAGACTCTGGACACCAAATGATGCAAGTGGAAAGCACTTCCCTGGCAGGTGGGACCCAGGTGATCTTGAGTTAGGAAGTAGCCCGAAAGGTGGTGAATTTTCCTTGCATCGACCGCACGTCCTGGTTTGTTCAGGACAGTCCCAGGTTCCTACTCTTGTTGATCTGTTAATGCCCATCAACTACTTTTAGTGCTCTCCTCCAACCTGAATGGAATGGTCCTGGCCCAGGAGTCAGAAGATCTTCATTTATTTTTAAAAAGATTTCATTTATTTATTTATTTATTTATTGCACGCACACATGCATGACACGGGGGAGGGGAAGAGGGAGAGAGAGAGAATCTGAAGCAGATGTCCTGCTGAGCGCGGAGCCGGATGTGGGGCTCAATGTGGGGGCTTGATCCCATGACCCTGAGATCATGACCTGACCCAAAGTCAGGCCCTTAACTGACTGAGCCACCCAGGTGCCCCAGAAGATCTTTAATTTAATCACAATCTAGCACTAATGTGTGGAGCAACCAATAAACTTTTGATACCTCAGCTTCCTCATCTATAAAGTGGGGGGGTTTATAGATTAGGGTTTGGTAAATTGTGTTCTGGTTTTCAAGACAGTATCTCACATCCCCCCACAAGTGGAGAAAGAGGAGGCCAAATGGGGGAAGCTCAGATAGCTCCAGAGAACCTCTATTTGCTTCTGGTCTTGGGTTTGGACCTCATGTTGTGATTGGAAGAAGTGGTCTTGTCATAAGAAATAAACACACACACCTGCTTCTCCCTTGACCACCTCTATCACAAGTTTTCTTTCCTTGGCCACAAAACTTCCTAATAAGGTCCACGCCCGCCCTCATCCATGCACTTCTGCCGCCCAGAGCCCCTGAAGGGACTGGTGTCCTCTTTATCCATCTCTTTATCCAGAGGCGTTCATAGCCTCTGTCTGTCTGTCTGTCTGTCTTTCTCTTGCTCTCTCTCTCTCTCTTCATCTTGGTGGTATTTTCTTCTCACATCCAACTGCTCAATCTACTTAGTATGTCAGAGCCCAGTCCTGGACAGAGATGGTTTAAATAGTGAATTTCTATCTTTGCTTTGTACCAGGCCTCCTCTTGGGCACACCTGCCAGCCTGTACATGAAACCTCTCCCTCTTCAGTCTCCAGTCACGGTTTGGCGAAAGCCAACCTAGCGTGTCTTCATGGCAGGGGGCTGAGGACGAAGTGGTTTTAACTAGCAAGGAATCCTGAGCCTGATCGGCACTGGGATGCATAAACCAAAAACATGCCCCGTTTCCTCCAAAGTACCAACGACTTCCCTAATCACCGAATCCAATGAATGCTTTCAAATGGACACCTTTCCCGATTTCTCTGCAGTGTTTCATGTGGCCAAACACTCCATCGTTAGCATTTCTAGCTTCCCTACCTTCCCTGCCACGGATCTGGTTCTCTCCTTACCCTTCCTGCCAATCTCCCTTACGGGACTGTCTTAGTTGTCCTCTCATGGTTGTCCTGCTCTCCCTTTCCAGGCCATCTTCTGTCAAAACACACTGCTATCAATAAGCCAGAGAGTAGTTAAACCTTAAGATGAATGTTAGTCAATGCATTTCCTCTGTAGGGTTTTCTTTTAAGCCTCATCATTTGGGTGTGAAAGATGCTGCCTTCTTTTAAGGACATGGCTGGAAAAGCAAGCAAGTAAAGGACGAATCATCTAGAACCCAGGGGTGAGAGGGTGCGAGAGGCAGGTTTCACTCCCTTTGAAATCAGATCCCCGGGGACCTAGCTCTACTTCCTATTCTTAAAAACAAATTAATATCAAGTAAAATTGACTTTTTCTGTGTGGACAATTCTATAAAACTTAGTACATATATAGATCTGTGTTCCCACCACCTCAAACAGGAAACAGTGCTGCTCCTTCTCTCCCAAGTGCTCTCCCGTTGACTCTCCGCTGCCATGCACCCTGCACCCCCCTACCCCTGCGCCCTAGCCACCTCCTATCTCTTCTCCATGGCCACAGTTGTGTCTTCCAGACAAGGTCACGTGAATAGAATCACGAGTGCATCCTTATGTCACAGTTGTTTTATGTATTACGTCTACATCATTGAAAACACCATTAGACGATGCTATCATTTTTGCTTTCAAATCACAAAAAAATTAACAACAGAAAAATAACGTACTATATTTGCCCATATATTTCTCAATCCTGTTGCCTTTCTTTCTTTCTTGAGGATCCAACTTTCTTTTTGGTATCATTTCCCTTCTTTCGAAGGAATTTCCTTTCCCAGTTCTCTTGGAACATGTATGCTGTACCAAAAAAAATGAGAATTCCTTCATCTGAGAATGTCTTTAATTCATCTTCATCCCTGAAGAATATTTTTCCTGGACTTAGAATTCTGGGTTGACAGTTCTTTTCTTTCAGCACATTTAAAATGTTGATCTACTTTCTTCTGGCTTTCTTGGTTTCTGATGGAAAAAGTCATCCCAACGGTTCCTTTATATGTAATGCACCATATTTCTCAGTTTTGTTCTTTTTTTGAGATATTCTTTTTTTATTTTCTTAATCTGTAGAATCCAGTAATTTGATTATACTGTGTCTGGGCATTCATTTCTTTGACTGGATGACGTTTGGGTTTAATGAGCCTTTTGAATCATAGGTTTGTGTCTTTTTGCCAAATTGAAGAAGTTTTCAGCCTTTACTATTTCAGATACTTTTTCTCTCCATTATCTTTCTGGAGCTTTCCAACCTTGCCTTTTCAGTCTTTGGGCCCGAAAGTTGGTGCTCAGTAAGGACTCTGCTTGCCTCCAGGACCAAAAGGTAGGAGGCGGATGGAAATAAAAGGGGTTTCTCCACCCTCTCGACAGCAGCTGCTATGGGGGTGCAGAGTTTTGGTTCCTGCAGGTTCCCCTTGCTGCTGCTGCTCTTGTCACAATTGCCTGGCTTTGAGGCAGGCACTAGAAAATAGAGGGGAAAAAAGAACAGGCAATGTCTCCTATTCTTTCACCATTCGTTGTTATCTTCTCCACTTTTTGACCACAGGGCTTCTGGAAATCCCTTTGTCCAGCCCTGGTGCCCACTCACAGGTTTCGGATTTTGATGAATTCAGGCCAGCCAGGGCACACACAAGAGAGAGAAATGACAAAGTAAGGCCATTTGAATCCTGGTCTTCCTTCTCCAACCTTCTGTTAGACTCTGCTTTTCAGAGCCTGCAAATAGCTTATCCATGCATTCTATCCTGGTGTGTGATGGGCGCCTCCTTTGCCTAACGGTAAGGCTGGCTTTGACTTCGGTATTTAATTCAAGTCTCCATCCTCCAACCTTCACCCCCTTCCCCTGCAGTGCCTTCCTCTACTTATTCTGCTAATGGGCGCTGATCACCTACTAAGTACCAGAAGCTGCAAGCTAGAGAAACAACCCATCTGTAAGGTGTTTACAGCACAGTTCCCACATGGGAACACAGCTCCTGGGTCTCACCCAAGTGTCCTGGCTTTCCCACCTATCTACTTAGGCTCACAGATCTATGCAAGGTGAGTGGACTCTGTTGCTTCTTTGAAAAAACAAGTCTGCATGCGAGCCTGAAACAGCCTCACATGTGAGCTCTGTGGGTGAGGCTTGGGGCTTCGGAGAGAGTCATATTTTTCAAACACACAGGTTTGTGGTTTCTGAAAGAACAAAAAGCAGAAAGCATAACATCTTGCGGGATTACTTTCTGCTGAAGACCAACTGAGGCGACATCTGAAAATAATCAAATAAGTGTCTTGTTTTCAGCCTGCAAATGACTTTGCAAAACTTTGGGAGGAAATTCTCCACTTAGGAGGAAAAAAAACCAAGAGAAATGGAAATTGAGATCATGAGAAAGAACAAAGATGAGGAATTATGAGAGTGCTCTGAATTGTTAATAGGGCTTATATTTGTAAAAATGAATGTCTCTAAAAACCTGGAAGTGGCCTAATCATTTAAAATCACCTTATGTAGCATATACCCAAACCCCTGATAACCTCCAGCTTCAATTGCTTATGCCCATTTTCTGGAGCATTCCAAAGATGTGAAGTTCCTACACGATGTGCAGAGCTTTGGATTCAAAATTACTGAAGGCTTTGATATTTTTGTTTTCCTTATACACTCTGACATTTGGGAAGAAGTCAAGGACCCCAGAGGATCACAAGATACGGAACTTGCTTTTTGTTTCTTTAAATGGTATCAGCCAAGAAAATAGAAATTGAACTGAACATTATCACGAGGAAAGTAAAAAGGGCAAAGAAAAGGCTGAAGGTGGCACGTATAAGCAAGAAAGTTGACGGAGATGCTGCTGCTCGGGAGGAAAAGATCTGCTGGCCAAGGTAAGTCACAATAAGGCAGGTTGATGAGGATAATCGGAGGCAAATGAAATTCAACGTCATCAAAAACCCAGGCTCAGATAAGGAGAGACTGGAGCAGAGGAGAAACTTCCCCGGGGCTGCCGTGGTTAAGGGTGACTGGGGGTTCCTATAGCATTTCATTCATCTGCAAGTCCAGTGTTGCTGATATCCAGCGCGGAGGGCAGACTGTTGCACTTTCTGAATTTCTGGTTCCTGATGATGCATTTGAGCTTTATTTTTTACAGTTGTCCTTGTCTTAGTCCTTTACTTTGCCCACCCCCATCCCCGCCCGGGGTTTAATGGTTTCCAGTTATATATCAGCATTTTAAGCCGCATGCCATCCGTCAGGCAGCACGTGGCTTCGGAAGGTTAGGGCATGTGGGTCGCGGGGAGCACTCTGGAAGGACGCGAGCTCCCCTGAACAGCACAGCAAACCCTCTCGTAGGATTGGAACGTGGCGGCAGCGCGGCACCGGGGCGCACGCTAGGAATCGAACCAAATGCCTTTTGCAAACAGCAGCTCAATGAGGATTCCTGCCATGAGGCAAAATGCTTGGAAAGTTACGATGCGCTGGCATCACTGGGTTTGGGGTCAGCATGCTGAAACCGGGACTCATTATGTTCCGACCATGCCAACTTGATGCAATTAGCCGAACACGATAATTTCCCGAAGCCATATGTTGATCTTTAGGGGAGGAGAGGCTTCGTATGCCTGATGGCTCTGAGCTCGGACTAGTGGGGCCCAGCTTCCAGCGCCCATCTGTAAATCAGGGTAACGCGTGCGCATGCAATTGAAGGGGAGGAAGGGGAGCCAGAGCCAGCCTGGGCAAAGGCGGAAAGCAGAGCCGGGCTGTGTCCTTGTGGCCTCTGAAAGTGAGTTGGTTTTCTTCCTCTTCCTCTCCCCCCGCACCCCAGGAAGGTTTCAGAGAAAGGTCAAGGGAGCACCACTGTGTGCAAGGCTGTTCCGCCCTCCCCCTGGCCCCCAAATAAAATCAATGGAAGGACCTAGAACACGATAAGTTATGTTCCAGGGCTTCGTGGCCTGTATTCCCATTGGAGACCTATCAGTGTGAACTGGCACTGTTGGGAAATCTCTCCAGCCAGCCGTGTTAATCAATACCTCTGTTCATTATACGTCTCTGGTGAATATGGGTAATGATTGGGTGCCCGAGAGTCAGGTGACTAAAAATAACTGCGCCTCGATGGGGGTCGATAGATTTTCCCCCCAGTATTACTTCGGGCGGTTCAATATTCGCCGCTGCGCCTCCCCAGCCCCCGGCAAGGCGGTCCTCTCCGGTCTTCACTGATAGATCGGCCCTGTCCTCAGAGCAGCTTTATGGAATTCGTAGCACTTCATCTACTGTCATATTGTCAACTGACACGGGGCAAACCAGCAGACGGCCAGCCTTCCGGGGGCTCGGGACAGCCCCTGGCCGTGACCCAGGCAGTTTTGATGAGCTTGGTGCCAAGAACTGTCTTCATGGGTGCCTCTTTGCTAAACAGGATGATTTCCACCATTTAGGAACGTTTAAAACAACTTTTTTTTTTCTTTAAGAAGAAGGAGAATTCTTGCCAATTACAGACGTGTTGTGACAGATAAAAAGATCCTAATTATGCTTGGATTCCCTGCAGGAGCGCGTTAATACATCCGTGACATTTAATAACCACATGCGTCAATGGAGGTTGACTTCTCCAAAGTTGTTTAACCTAGCGCTTCCTTGCCCTTACCCGCCCCCAACCCACCCAGGGGTGCTCAGGGGAAATCGAGGAGGGAGACCCCATCAAAGCTTCGTGGCTGGCATCCCTGCTGCCCTGGGAGGGTCCCTCAGTCCGCGGTGTCTGGGGCCGGCTGGACGGTTCCTCGCTGTGGGCCTGAGAACAGCCTGACCAGCCCCTTGCTGGCCAGAGGCCCAGGGCCAGGGGTGCCGTAGAGTCGGGGTAGCTCATGTCCCTGGTGATGGGCCAGACGAACTTGGTGTAGTGGGTGGAACAAGCCAGGGAGAGGGGCAAGTCCAGTGCTAGGGAGGGAGAACAGAAAAATGCCAGCTTGGAAAGGAGACTCCAAGGAATGGTAGTCTGGGTTAGTCACATTTTCAGCTAAGGAGGGTGTAAGAGGTGGGGGTGATAGTTGACCCTAAGCCGAAAGCACCTTTGATGTGCTTCTTCCCATTGTCCCTCAAGCAGGATGACAGGAGGAGGAAATGTCACTGATTAGGACATCGGTCCTTCTGCTGGTTTTATTTCTAGATTATAACAAGCACAATCTGCAGAAAACCACTGCCCAGGGACTATAAACTGAAACACAAGCATTTAGTCTGAAAAAAATATATATAGTCATCATCCTGTTGGCTGCAGCCCACGAATTTCAAAGGGCGGGGGAGAGAAGACAATGTATTTGTAGAAAGCTAAGTGGGGAAGATACCTAAGTTCTTCCTTTGGTCTTTCTTTCCTGAAAAGAGCGAGGACAAAGGGCTTTGGGGGAACAGGAATTCTGGGGAGACACAGAAAAGTCATCCCTCAAAGGATGGCTTTGGCGAGGCCGACTCTGGGCAATGTTTGCTGGGCTCTGTCAGGACTGGCTAGAATCTTCATAGCTCTGAGTCAGCTTCGCCATCTGAGCAAGAGACGGGTTTGATCTTCCCAAGAAGAGTATTCAGTAATACCAGGATTCAGTCCAAGCCGGAGATTGACTCGGAGTTATACAACAAGTGTGCTTCAATAGCGTGAATTACCATGTGAGCTGAAGTGTTACTAAGTGTATTTTGTAAAGGTCTACTGGAGTTGGCGGAGGTTTCTTCAAATCAAGAATGTAAGAAGAGGTCAGTGACTGATAAATCTTTAATATAAAAATTGTACAAGAATTCTGATACAAATTACAAGAGGTATTTGGACAAAATATGAATAAAATTCCATTTACATCCCCAAACCCTTATGCATTTTATGCAAAAGACATACGGTAGACAGTTATAGTACAGAAAATACAACAAAGGAAATAGCAAATAAAAAACTTTTCATTCCCTCAGACTACTAAGCAAAACAAAGCAAAACAGAAACAAAACCCTCATTCAAGGTACATACAGTATTTCTGAAACTACCGACGTCACGAGTATTACATCGGGGGGTGCGAGCCATCCCTGTCCCTTGGTGCAGCTGCCGTGTGGGGCACAGACTTTGGCTCTGTGACAGGCTTTAGCAGAAGAGACTAGTTCGATGCAGATGAGAACAATGTAAATGAGAAAAGCATAGACCCCCAAACTCTGGGGCAGGGAGAAGACCTATCTTGGTGAAAATTCCTTTTCCTCAAGATATTTCGATTCCCCTTGGCCACCGTTGCTGTCAAATATGCAGATCAAGCTGAATGTTTTTGTTATCGAGACACACTGGTGGGCTTGGGGTGAAGTAGAAAGTTATGTGTTCTCCCAACTGCGTGAGGGATCTTGCTAGTTCTTGAAGGACTAGCCCTTGATCCGCAGGGGAGAACAGAGAGCTTTCCTTCCCAGAGCCTCAACTTGCCTCCACCTTTGAGGAAGGGCCCAGGTGGCCTCAGACCAACGTCTCTCCCTGGTTCCTTGACCTTCCTTGACTCTCTGACCTCCATGTACCTACAGTACCTGTCCTGCACTTTTTTCTTTCTTTTTTTTTTTTTTTACTGGCACTGTTAGGAAAATGGTAACATTTCCTGCAGGGCAGCTGAACCAAAGTTTGCACGGGAAAGCAAGTGCACCATATATTATAAATCTTAGTCATATCAGGTTAATACATAATACTAGAACATCTCATTCACTTAATTCATGTTATGTAAATCCTGGACAGGGTAGAACACACACGTTTCCAAAGTGATCAAAATCGGGATAAGGGAGGGAGTGTTCTACCTTCTTGCTTCAGAAAAGATTTTTTTTAAGGGGGTAGGTGAGATCGGACGGAGAGCAAAGGGCGGGAGCGGAAAGATAATGGAAAAGTCGGGGGAGATTAAGAAAGGCAATGAGAGGAATGGATTACTCTGTACAGAGACATGCAAAAACGCTCCAAATTGAGTACTAGATGAAAAAAAAATAAACAATCAACCTTGGTTTATACATCTCAAGTGAACCTATTAACTCAGCGCATTATACCTCGTGAATCAATGCTTCTCCGCTACAGCACTGATTCTCAGGCGGGGCGGGGGAGCCTTCGTCTCCCAGCGCAGAAAAGGCAGGCAGCTGGGCTCCCACTGAGACCCCGCAGGGTCAGCTCACCTTGCCCTGGGACTACCAAGAGGCCTGGGGTTTTCTCTCCCTCTTTTGGAAAACACTTGCCGGGCCAGGTGAGAGGGGCTCTCCCACATATCCAGGGGCTCCCTAGAGTCCCCCCTCAGTCCTTGCATCCCGCACCAGAAATGGGCAGGGCCGATTAATAATGGATTGATTCGCCGTCTTCGTTGTGCATTATTTCAACATCACATTTGGCAACAGGAAGCCTTATAAAGTCTTGGTATAGCACTTAGATACTCTCTCTCTTCAAGAAATATATTTTTATACTATCTACTCTCCATTTTTTGTTAAAATATCTTTTTCTGATCTTCCTTCCCTTCAAAGATCCTTCTTCTTTTTAAATGAAACTTAAGGAAAAACGCATTAAAAAAAAAAAAAAAAAACAAACCACTGGATATGTCCTCAAGCATCCCTGTTAATTCAAGGAGGAAAGCTAATATTAGTTAGCAGATTCTGTGCAATTTTGGCAACTGAGTTTTTAATTCATTTAAGATTCTATTAAGATGTTTGATAAATGATTGTAATATATACATACTAGGGGAACTTAAACAACATGAAGCCAAATGCTATTTCTCTGACCCCAAGAATCCTTGCTCAAAGTGCTTCTCTCCCCAGTCCTCAGACTGGCTAATGAGATTATCTCGCACAAAGTCGTCAACAAAAACCTGCTAAGCTTTCTATCTCTAAGTCTCCCGCTTTTCTCCCTCCAAAAGTACGCATCCAAGATGACACCTGCACGCAAATGTATTTGCATGTGACTGTTCACAGCGGGGGTCAACAACTTCCGTCAGACCCGCTGCCAGAGGGCGGGGAGGAGGCACGGAGTCCCCTGGTTCCGCAAGGACCTCCAGATCGACCTTGCGTTTCATGTAGTCACTGACTAGCCACTTTCCAACCACCATTTAGCAGTTCAGAACAGTCCACTCTACAAGAACAGCAGCCACTACTTACACCTGACTTGGGCTCAAGGTATTTTGGATTACAACATCTTCATGTGTTCCTCCTTTGTCCCTTCTGTCCCTCTCGTCACTATCCTTGTAGTTATCCAAATCCTCCCCAAGTGGAGAATTTACCTCTTCCATTTAGGGTAGTTCCTGTTTTGGTGATTAAAGTAGGAAGCCCCATCACCTCTCCCACCCCTCGCTGTTTGGGGATTGTCAGCGGTTTCACAAAACGACGGTGAAGCTGTCATGTGACACTACGGATGCAGAGGTGGTCATTTCAAGGTACCCATGTGCATTTAGACCAAAGCAAAAACAACTCTTTACCACCATGCACAACCAATTTGTCTCCAACATATGCACTTTGCAAAGGGAAAGGAAAATATCAGAATGCTTTCCTTCCAGAATATGGGGTGATCTCATTATGCAACTGACTTGTGGGAAATTTTGTTCCAGTTCTGGGGGCCACATCCAGTACTCCTCAAATGAGTGGGCATGGAATTGCAATACTTAGTTTCTAAAGACACAAAGAATGCTGTCACAGGGTCTCTCTACTGACCCTTTAAGGAGTCATCTTGTTACTGTCCATTTAATAGCTGGAGAGGGCATCGGAGAGGCAGCCTCGGGCTTACCAAAGTAGCTTAGTAGGTGTGTGTGCGCGCCTGTGTGCGCACGGGTGCGCACGTGTGTGCTGGGAGGAGAGGGAGAGAAGCAAGAAGGAAGAGGAAGAGGGGAGGGAGAGAGGGAGAGACGGAGAGGGAAGGAGAAAGACAGAGAGGGAGAATTGTGAATGTGTGTGTACGTCAGGGAACTGAGTGGGAAAGCCGAGCCCTTGTACTCCATTTCCCCCTCACAAGGGATAAACAGGCAATTACGCATCCTTTTATATTTGATGGCCAAGTGCTGAACTGGAAAGCACACTATTAGTTTGTGTCCCTTCAGGGCCAGGGCAATAAGTAGCCAGGAGAGCTGGGGCTGAGGCGGAGAGGGTGTTGTCTGCTGTTAGTGTGACAGTCTTGTCAGCAGCATTCACATTACTGGAAGGTAATAAAGTGACAAGTAAGTTATTAGAAAGATATGAGGTGAAATTGAACTGAAGCTTCTCACTGCTCAGCCCCAGCTTTTTCCTTTCCTCTTTTGTAATGGTCCACTATTTGTTACAAACTGAGCCTTGTCTTGATACTCTATATAAAAAAGATTTTTTTTTTTTTGCAGTAAAGGTCAAATGAATTTACAATAACACTTTAGAAAAGAATAAGGATAGTTTTATAACAACTATAGGATGTTGTTTCAAAAATATATCTAGCATTATAATGAATGATAATGCTGATTCAATTCAGTGTACTTGTAAAAAATGCTCATTAAAAAAAAAACAACCCAATCATTAGGCATTTGGAGTTTTCAGCAGATGCCAAAAGACAGTATCTGATGTCCAGTTATTGCCGCATGACCGCAAGCATCATCTTGGGCAAGATGTGGAAAGAAGGGGATGACGGAAGGATACGAGGAAGGGTGGGTGTTTGGGCCAGAGTGATTGTAGACTAATTCACCTGTCGGTCTTATAGCTGGATTTATAAACACTAATTCCAAGTTACCATTTATGGGAAGCAACTCTCCAACTACAGGGAACAGGGAAATGAGTCCGAGACACATCAGATATGATCTTAATTCTAACACGAGGAAGACTGCCACATGCTTTCACTTTGCAGGAAAACATGAAAACAGAAGAGTTACTTTTATGCTTCACAAGGAGGTAAATGAGCTCACATTTTGACCAAGAAGTCTTTAGCCAAGGGGCATTACAATAATGGCTATAGGAGCCAGCGAAAGTCATGATGCAGAAAATACATTTAAGAGCCAGCCTTTTCTAGAACCTAGGTGACCCACCACATCTCTTTGCTTCCCTAAGGGACTCCACCGCCACTTCCCACCCGCAAAACAAAACCAAAAACAAAGAAAAAGCCCCCACAGTTGCCCTTGTTGGCTATTCTGACTCATAAGGAACCTATATTTCCACACAGCTGTCTTTGCTTTCTCCTGTTACTCATACTGGGGTGCCGCGGTGTACCTGGTCATAGGGAGCTCTATGGGGCAGTGCATCATATGCTCTCACCACTGCTAGGCACAAGTGTACCAGATCTTCCTTTTGCACAAACACTTCGGGTTCATTCACCATTTTCTTTTCTTACTACCCCAAACCAGGACAGGTACCAATCCTGTACTTGGTACCTCTTACTCTGCTTTTGGAAAAACTCATTCCCTCCAGTCTTTTTGGCACCTGCCTTTGATAGCCCTCCTTACACACTTAGACCATACCCATTAAAAGACAAAGTATGGGAGGGAGAAGCGAGATCCTCTAACTTAAATATTCTGAGTTTTTAAAAGAATAAAATTTATTGTAATTGTTTAGAAGTTAAGGAATGTGTCCGGGGTTAAAAGAAAATTTCTTTTGGATGGTTTCTTTGATAGCAGATGTGGTGTGTCTTATTACAGCTGAGTTTTATTCACTCTGTTAGTCAATCGAATCCAACGCTAACAGACCGAGCACAAGTTAGGACTGCTCAGGTCAACTGTTAGCAGTTAGCAGCATGTCCTCCCCAAGCTGGTTACCAGCTTCTTTATGTCTTAATTGCCAATGGCCCCCATTCTCATTTGCTTGGTACACATCTGGGGTGTGTATCTAGGAAGGGGAACAAAAGGTCACTTTTTATTTGGTGGGAATCTAGTGCTTGGTTTCTCCTGAGTAAAATGGGGAGAATGCCTCTGGAATAACAGCCTATTCTTAGTATATTCAAAGGGTTTTTTTGTTTGTTTTTGTTTTAAGAGCAATGTATACAGTAACAGGACTGTTAACCAGGGAAGTGTCTTTCTCCTCTTACTAGAAGGGCCTGGAAATTCATGACCAAAGAAATCACACTACAAGGACAGTGGCACCATTGTGCTAAAAACATTTTCAAAATAGATGTTATTCACATTGAGAAAGAAAACATTAATACCTTCAAATCTTTAAAAGGCCTCAGGCTGCACTGGACAGGTAGACTAGGATCCTGAGAAGCATTACATTGCGCTGACTTATCTCCATACAATTAATAGCAGAACAAAGAGGGTCAAACTTTTTAATCCCATTTTTAAAACAAAATTACGCATCATCTACCCCTCCTCCTGCTCTTTGCCGTCGCCTCCGCAGCGTGCAGACGTTCCCTAAAGCAGACTCAGCCTTTCTGATATGTACAAAAACATAGTTTAAAATGATCAAAACAGTAAGTTTCGACATCAGCTAGTGAACATGCACATTAATAATACTGCCTTATTTTCTACCTGTGACAAAACTGTGGTTAAAATCAGTCAAATGGGGGAAAGTTGCTTGGATGAAAGTCTGCATTGCCCTTCCTTTTCAGCCAGCACAGAATGGATGCAGCTCGAGAGAAACCGTTTCACCTAGAAAACTCCTATGAAAAAACAAACGAGTAGAAAATGGACAAAGACAAAGGGTCCAGTGATTAAAAATGCTGATCTTTTTCCTTCCCGTTTGCAAGTAAGTCTTGGGATCTGTCCTAACTAGATGTGCAGTTAAGTCAAAACATGGCACTCAGGCACACACCCGGGAACAAGCAACACTCTGGGACGGGAAGCCCTGTGCAATCCATAATGTTAATGTTATGTCCAGGCGCCACTTTGCTTCCATCCACTTCCCCGGTCCCTTTTTTTAAGCAAATAGGCTTTATACTAGAAAGTGTTTTTCACCCATTTAGAAGGCCACCATAACATTTGGGCACTTGAGGCACAAAAGCAGTAGCAAATAGGGGAGACACTTAAAAACAAGAGCCAGTTGTCCAGGACTTATGGCTGCTACTCTGACAAATCTCAGGCGAACCCATCCACGTTTCCGAGCAAGGGGAATTCTACTTTGAGAATCTCATTACTTCCGGGCTGTTCTAACTGGCTATTCACCTTAGCCCGGTTTTGTGGCAAGTAACAAACATTTGTTCTAAGCCCGGTTCATGTGCTGATGTGACCTGCTGACAGCTATGTAATTCACTCACGAGGGCTATTTGACCTTTTAGTTGACATTAAATTAAACAGGCTAAACATTGATTCTGTACAAGATGAGTTCTAATAGCTCAGCCAAGAGTATAACTTTTAAATATCACTGAAATAAAAATGTGTTAATTTTCATAAAACTAGGTGTAATTCAGTCTATAACAATCCAAAAGCTAGTGTCTCCCTAATCTTTTGTTGGGATACTAAAAAACATTTTTCCACCCTTTTTGACTTGAATCATTTGGTAGTGGGGCAACAGCGCAACACAGAGAACGCTAAGAGGACGAAAATGTTTGCAAACAAACTTTCATTATTCTAGTTCAATTTTTCACAAACATACTGTACATAGTCTTATATGGTATAAAACAAAGGAAAACATCTCTGTCTATTCAATTTAACACAACACCAAAATAAAGCAATTAAGACTTTGGGAAATTCAAAGGTACAAGAAAACAAAAACGGTTATTACTAATTCCTCAGCTTTTTACCGTAAACATTTGTCATTTAACAGACATAGTGTTTGATATGGTTTCTTTTATACTGTGAATACTTTTGGTCTTTCCTCACTGGAGAACAAACGAATTAAACGAACCCCATAGCATCCTCTGAAGGAGATGAAAAGATGAAGCTTCTAGACAAGTCTAGCTTATCTTGAAGAATCTATTGTTTCTGAAATTTTTACAAATAAAAATACTGAATCCTCAACTAATGATGCTTATTTTTGGAAACAATAAATACTGTGAGGTACAATAAATCCTACAGGAATAATAACAACAACAGAAACATATTAACAGTTTCCTTTGGCAAATTTAACGGAAGTGAATGCTGATGTGAACATAGAAAAATAATTACAAAACATACGAAAAATGGAAACAACATGCAAAGTTCAAAGGGGGTATTTCTAACCTTGAGACCGATGAGAGAAATGTTTGAGGCCATTAAATGCAGAAAAGAAATACATTCTCTTTAAATTATTGTGTACTGTTAGACAAAATATTCCTTGTTTATCTGTCTTTCCCCCCTCCACTTAAAAAAAAAAAAAAGGCAACAAAACACAGTCTGCAGTGCACGTCCTAATGGTTTTGGCTGCAGACTGAACTTGAGTAAATATCATCATTTAGTCAGTATGTTGTGGTAGCTGAGGGCTGCCCATGTGGTTAACCAGCTCAGGCAACATGTGTAAACATCGGAAACAAAACAAAACAAAACAAAAAAGGTTTGGAGAATCGTCCCCCCCTCTTTCTCACTCTCAATTGCCGGGTTTCAGGCTTGCTTTCATTTCTCTCTGACAAATCATGTGGGGAAACACAAAACACTCAACAGTGAGCGATCCTATTTTAAACCCCCCTTCGTCTGGCTTCTCAGAAAGGAGTGTTGCTCAATTCAAGTTCAGCACATGTTTTCAAAGCTTCCGAGTAACTGCCGCTGTGAAATGTCTTTTGATTTTGTCTATCAAATGGGCCTGAATCATAGGACGACTGCCTAACTTGCAAAAAATTAGACAGCCACACAACAGACCAACCCAGTGCAGACTTACTTCTTTCTTTTTAGAGGAGAAGGGTTAGGTTCTTGGAAATGAGTGTTCAACACTTTTACTATTTTCAGCTTTGTTCCATAGTGAGTAATTTGGGCTTTTGTATCCTGAAATATTATCCTGCCTCTGAAGAGTAAATGCCTTGGCTGTTTCACACCACATAATTTTGTTTTCCTTTTATGTAACTTAACATATAAGCAAGAAGGATGCAATGTTGATTCTAATAACATTCGGCACTTGAAAGAATCACCAAGTGTTCTTTTTTTAAAGCGGTTTTCTGGTGGCCGACAAATTGGCCTGTGGTTATGTTGAGTGACTAATTGTATTTTCTTTTCTGGAAACTTGTGCAAAGTTGGCAGTTTTGTGTTAACACTAATACTTTTGTTTGGCATTTGTGCCCTATACTGACCAGACCATTTTTATACAAGTGAATTTTTTTAAAAAGACACTTACTTGAAGTATGGCAATAGTTTAAGGATAAAAAAAGAAGCATGGATATTACACATCCCCTTGTAGTGTATGAAAAAAAGTGCATGACTGGATTTATGTACTAGTACAGGACATTTTAAAAAATCAGATCTGTGCTGTAAAGCATGCCAGCACCTCTTTATCACTATATCTAGCAGGTAGTAAAAACAAGACCATGGTTTTTCTTTAAAAAAAAAAATGTGCATTAATGCTAACATAAATGAATAGAGCTAGCCAGCAAACTATTTTTCTCCTGCATATCTAACAGCTGGATGTAACTGTAAAAATTAAACAAAAGAGTTAAACAACCATCAATACAATTGCTTTACATCATTGGCCTCTCAAGGCTAAATATTTACAGGTGAATCTGCCATGCTTTAATTGAAGATTCTCTCAAAACCTTAAAGTTCACAAAAGACAACTGTAAGAAGTTCCTTTTTTGTTTCTTTTTTCTTTTTCCCCCCTTTTATTTATTTATTTCTTTGCAGGCAACAGTCATGGGTACAACAAAATGTCCCTCTGAGGACTGAGAATTCTTACTCTTTCAGAATTTGGGCTAGTTGCACACTTTGTGTGTGTGTGTGTGTGTGTGTTTTAAGGGTACTCTGTTTTCACTCCCAAATTAAAGTTCCCACCCCTTTCCCAAAACTATAAAGGAAAAAGAAAACAATTTCAAAAGCACCTAGTGTTTATCTTTTTATATCTAAAGAAGTGTGTGTGTATGTAGACACAGAGGTGTACGTGTACACACACACACACACACACATATACACACACACACCCAAGTACACAAGCACACACTGACTATGGCAGTTCAAATATGTAGGCCATCTGGTGAGAGCTGGCGTCTGTAGTGTCCATTCTGAGCCTAATCTACTGAAGTGAAGGGAATGTTTTTGTGGAGATTAGGGTTCTGACTGTGCCGGTTTCGGCTTCGCACAGAGGAAAACATCATATTGCAACCGGGGACTTTGCACTTGTGCATTTCTCGCAAATGCACAGTTTTGTAGTGCACTCTCAAAGTCCCCTTGTTGCTGTACATTTTATGGCAAATGTTGCACATGATCCCACCATTGCTCCCGGACAAGCTGTTGAACATCAGAGATCCTGGAACTTCGGCCCCTAAACTGCTGGGGAGGGCAGGGGCCTCGGCCTTGTGTGCGGACTCCCCACTGTCACTCGCCCCGTCAATGTCGTCGAGAAGAATCCCCTCGTCACTGCCCGCATCGGATTCTCGGGAGGAATGGATGCTGCTGCTGGACTGCAGGCTGGAGGTGGTGCTCAGGTCAAGGACCATGTAGTCCTCCGCCATGCCTCTCCCGTACCCATTCAGGTGGGAGTCTTCAGTCCCTGCGGGAGAGGAGGCGTCTTCCCTGACATCGAGCCCCAGGGGGTGCTGGGCACCATAGATCTTCATCAAAAATTCATCCCGGAGGTCCTTGCTAAGGGAGGGCTGCGCTGAGTCCAGGCCCATGTCATCGAGTTCTTTGGTCAACAGTTTGCGATGCAGGTTTATGTTGGCACTGTGTCTAGGAAAACAAGAGGGAAGGGGGGGGTTGGTGTACAGGGAGTGGGGAGGGGTGAGAAAAAGGAGAACACTTTAAAATTGATTCAGCTTTCACCAGGCATCAAATAAGCACATTCATTGCTAATTACACCATTATAAAAGCAAACACTTGCCTACATTCTCAGGATTTGGGAATAAGTGGTGGTGGGGAGTGCAATAAGGGGAGCATTTCATTAACGTAATTTTTAGAAGAGTACAATTCCTCGATGGTAGGATAAATGCAAATCCATGCACCTTTTTCTCAATGATACTCTTAGCTTTACTAGGTAGCAGCATCAGCTGCAGAGAATCTCACAGCAGAGATTTCAGAATATATATTAAATAGGGCAAAAGAATGGAAACATGCTGCTTATCTAAACTGAGTAATTTGAATTTACACCTGAAAAAAAACAAAACAAAAAACAAAAAAACAAAAAACCACGACTCTTTTGCCTACAGCCCTTCATTTAGAGGTATAAAGCCCTTCATTTAGAGGTATAAAAAAGATCAATTTTTAAAAAAGTAAATGGTCTAGATAATTTCAATTTAATTTTAAAACATAATGACATCTTCCCCCTTACTTGTCTATATTTCATGTTTTAGGAAGGAAAAAATTTAGTTTTATAGATTAGCAATTTAAAATAGGGTCGCAGACTGTATCAAACATCCCTTTCCTCAGAATAATTTGGGATCTCAACTAATCTATGAGTAAACTGTGCTTCATTTTCAGAAGCTGTGCATTTTACTGTTGAAAATGCTTTCATCAAGTAATTCAACCTTTAAAATGTAAACCTTTAAAACAAAGCCTGAAAAATAGAAATTGTTTTTTTAAAACAAAACCCACCCACCCTTTAAAAAAAAATCACACTAAACAACAGAAAAAACCCAAAAGGACAAAAAAGAAAAGGATACACACAATAAATACCCCCCAAATCAAGCACAATATTCGGCCCCCCTATTTTAACAACTGGAATCTGTACTTCTTGGACAAGCAAAACTTTTACTCTACTAAGTGCTTTGCTTATGTAAAAAAATAAATAAAATAAAAAGAAACAAAGATAGGATTTGTCCCCCAGCATCCATAGGGATGTCATGATTTACAAAGCTTGATATGTTATTATCTATCTGAAAACATTGCCTTTATGTATTTACATCCCCCATTTATTTTTAAAGTGCCCTTGGGCATATACCTCTCTCCACCTGCAAAGGCTCACATATTTGACAAACACCTAAATTGGAGGCTACCCTTCCAAAAAATAAACCAATAAATAAATACACAGATACATAAAAGCTTCTCGATAATGGCAGAAGCTCTATATCTTGAAGAAGTAATTGTGATAATAGAAATGACCTAGAATGGCCAGTATAACATTCAACAGACCTCCTGATTATAATTAAAACGTATGCAAGACCAAAATGAGTCACTCCATTTGGTGACAAGCATGGCTAATTTCTTAGAGATGGTTGAGAGGTATGTGCCTCAGAGACAAGAAAGGTTGGGAAAGACTTCTCCACCTTTCCACACAAGACAATATATAGCACTCCGGGTGTTAAGGGGTAGAGGGGAGCAGCCCTCTCCACACTGCACTTAGGAAGGCTGAGCTTACCTTGTGATAATAAGATCAGCTTTCTAATCTTTTGCTAAATCGATCACAAAAGAAAGCAAGAATGAGAGACAGAGAGAGAGAGAAAGGGAGAGAAAGAGAGAGAGAGAGAAAACAAATTCACATTCTAGACATCTGGTTTAAAAAAAAAACTTAAACAATAAAATAGGGATTTAAAATGTTCTGATCACAAAATCATTTTCTGTCATTAAGCGATCATCTCATATGCTGTCTTGATGATTTTCAGATCAGCTGTATAATCCAAAAATCATGAATCGAATTAAGATAAACCAAATTCACAGCATCATTATCATCCATAAATGAATTCTACACAGATGCATGCGGGGTGGGGAGGGGTATGCGAGTGATAAACAGAAGCTGTGCCCACGGTCCCTGCACTGACACTGTTGCTCCCCGTGTCCTGGGTGTCAGATGGCAGATGACTCCAAGTGCAGGTTGCTAAGCAGAGTGCAGGAAACACCTACTGTGCGGTCTCCACCCTGAAGTGCGGGTGTGACGCCCCACACTTATTATAAGGATGTGGAAACAGAATTACACTGCGTCCTATTACTCTATTGATAAAATAAACTGCCAACCGTAAGTAGCCCACAAAAGCCTACTACCCCTCTGTTTATTATTTTTAACACCCTCCCCACTGTCTTAATTTCACAAGCACACATTTTGTGATGACTGTAATCTAGAACTCTGTTGCTTCTCACACATCTGCAGTTACCACTTCCTAGATTCACTGCTGAGAAAACAGCAGCCAGACACACAGCAGTCACATCCAGACACACTGAATAAGGAAGAATAAATTAACATTCACAAGAGGACACACTGATCACCCAGATGGACACTTCTTTCCTAAGATGACTTGTGAAATTACACATCTCTACTGATATGTTACCAGGAAGAGATGTTTCTCTTCATTTCTCACTTACAGCAACAGAAATCTGTAATCTAATTAGATGATGTACCAGCCCTCAATATCTGTCAACCAAACGATGTGCAGAAATGTGTAGACCAGCTCTGGCACTCTGTTCAACAGTGTCCCTTTTCCGCTGTCAGCAGTACTGTTGGCCTCTGATAATATAATTACATTGACTTTTATTCAATTAAGTGCCATCCCTTGCTTAAAAAAAAAAAGGCTATTTTATCAATTGATTCAGGTGTAATGCAATAATAAAGATGAACTCATGGCAGTGCATTAGCTCTGCTGTTCATAACTTCAGTACAAGGGTTCATTCATGGTAGTCGATTTCCATTATGCAACCACAGTTCCAGAGAATTGATTCTTTTATGCTCATTTCTTAATCTATCTCATTTTTGTTTAATAATCCTCCTAAATACCATATGCAAAACACTTGAAGTGGGGATGGGAAGAACAGGCTGTGGAAAGTCTGCTCATTCACCCTCGTGATTGGCAGGCTTGGGAGATTTTCTAACAAACTCACACAGTAATGTTTGGGGGGTAAGAGGAAAAGCGAGAGGAGGAGAGAAAGAAGACAGAGTCTTTGGAGAGTACTGATCCTGTTCCTCAAGAGGTTAGGTTCAGCCTCTACAGAGTAGACAGAAGGTAGCACTTGATCTTAACAAAGACCAATTGCTGGACTCTGGAATCAGTCGATCCAAACCATTAGTTGTCATAAAACTGTCCTCATGAGGAGATACAAAGACCTAGGGTTAATAGCAATTTATAAGTTCATTTGGAGCAGCAAAATTAAAGAGGTAAAAAGAAAGGGAAGATGGAAGAGACAGAAAGAACTCATGCCTACGGTCCATCAGATGGAGAGAAGAGGACTCTAAAATGGGAGGAAGGCCAGAGAGTGCTGGAAATCAGAGAAAGAGCCCTCACAGAGGAAGCAGTGTTGCAGATGTAGGTAGAAAGTGGAAGGAGGAATCTATGAAGGAACCCAGTTTTGAGTTCTCCAGAGACAGATGGTTTTCCTAGAAATGGACTTACTATGAATATTTATCTCCAGAAGAGAGAGAGAAATAATCATTAGCAAAAATCTAGATTATATTCAAACTTATTATATCATACAAGATCATACACATCACAAAAGCTCTTTCTACTTGCTTTGATTAGGTAGAAATGCCGATACGCAGATGTAAATTCCTCCCATGGGAAAAAAAAATGACTGGAATGGAGAGAGAAGAGGAGTTCCTAGGCAGAAAGGGTAAGGATCTGGTCTTAATAGGGATCTGGTGTTAATGAGTACAGCAGTACTACTCACTAAGGGAGGAGTCCAAAATGTAGCCCCAAGATGGTCACTTTCAAGACTACAAACTAAATCTCATTCAACCTCCAGCCTCCTGCAGTAAAGTAGAATACTTTGCACATAGGAGATACTTGAAAGTACATTTATTTGCCTTCTATCAATAATATGCATGAGTTGTAAAGAAGCTTCTCCCAAAATACACTGTAGAAGAGAAAACAATGATCCCAAGATTGGAACCATGTAACGATACTTAAGAAAAGGCAGCGGTAATACAGCGAAGGGTAATTCTGGCCCTATTAATACCCTAGTGTGTACACAGAAACGCTATATAGATTAAGGCATGACACAGTCCTGTAACTTCGGCTTGCTTGGAATTACAACTACTTTCTCTGAGCCTCTGTACTCTTTCCTACTCCCTCCACACTTTGAGTTCACAAAATGCCTTTTGAAAACTAAGATTATCCTTAAGAGCAAAAAGTAATGAAGCCTTGGGTAGGAGAAGTCAGAAAACCAAACTTAACGCTTTGAAATGCTGAGTGGGAGTACTCTTACTGGACTAAAGTGGACCACCATTCTTTTCCTGTTTAATAAAAATTTTACTTAGGTCAATTATATCTCAATTAAAAAATAAAGAAAACTTTACTATGCATCCACAGAGGACATCAAATTAATCAAACACAGCTAAGTAAATGCATAAATACAAAGTGAGAGAAAGTAAGAGAGAAAAAGAAGTCTTGCTGGGCACTTCTTTTTTCATGTCTCTCTTGTTCTAGTGCCCAGTTCAACTAATACAATGTTTGACTTGTAAAAATTAAAGTTAAAAACATTTAAAAGAAAAAATTTTTTGAGGTCTTAACTTTGATATACAGGGAAGGAACTTTTTTTTTTTAAGGAAAAATTTCATGTTCAAATTAGAAAATCAGAATGTAGTAGTCAAAATGGTGAATGGTGACTCAGACCATAGGTTACATGAGAAGTTCAACATCTAAATCTTAATTCTTGGGGCACCTGGATGGCTCAGTGGGTTAAAGCCTCTGCCTTCAGCTTAGGTCATGATCCCAGGGTCCCGGGATGGATCCCTGCATCGGGCTCTCTGCTCAGTAGGGAGCCTGCTTCCCCCTCTCTCTCTGCCTGCCTCTCTGCCTACTTGTGATCTCTGTCAAATAAATAAATAAAATCTTTAAAAATAAATAAATAAAATAAACCTTAATTCTTTATCAGTTTTGAACCATTCTAAACTCAGTGAAACAAAATACTTGATAAATAATTACAACATGTCAGGCAAAATAGAATTGAGGCTCCATTTGGATTAATTTTAATCTTTATTTTCTTGCTTATCTTTGCCACTCAACACACACACAAACACACACACACACACACACACATGCCCCTCAAATTACACCGTCCAGAATGATCATGATGTATACATAACAGATACCAAAAAAATGGTGTGTGTGTGTGTATATATATATATATATTTATATACATATGCATATATGATAGAGAAATAAATTTATAACCATTCTGGAAAAACCCTGATGCCAGATTTCAATGTACTGTGGGATACTGAATCAACAACACTCCTGAATAGAAATGTACATCATTGGGTGCCTGGGTGGCTCAGTGGGTTAAAGCCTCTGCTTTCGGCTCAGGTCATGATCCCAGGGTCCTGGGATCGAGCCCCACATCGGGCTCTCTGCTTAGCAGGGAGCCTGCTTCCTCCTCTCTCTCTGCCTGCCTCTCTGCCTACTTGTGATCACTGTCTCTCAAATAAATAAATAAAATCTTAAAAAAAAAAGAAATGTACATCATCTATCCAAATCCACAGAAATGAAAAATTAAAACCTCTGCCCCTCATTAATTCTCTTCTTATCTGGATTGCTCTGAC
Source organism: Taxidea taxus jeffersonii (assembly GCA_003697995.1). NCBI lineage: Eukaryota > Metazoa > Chordata > Mammalia > Carnivora > Mustelidae > Taxidea > Taxidea taxus. The sequence goes on from RCUC01139558.1 coordinate 72,565, forward strand.
ATTATCTCTTGTATATAACTCCTCACAGTTTTTGTATTAATGGTAGGAGGCTTACAGGTCTGTGAGTTAAATGACATTTTTGATAGTACACATTTCTATAAAACTAGTAGTTATTTTATAGGCAATTATTTAAAGACCCTTTCCAGAAGAGCTGAAAACCATCTCTAGTTCACACACACACACAGAATATACACTTTTAGTGAACGCTCAAGGAAAAACAAAACAAAACAAAAGGAGTACATATTAAATGTAAGAAATAAAAGCTAAGCAAATTCTTGTAAATTAAAACTATGAAATTCAGTCACTTCAATCTCTTTCAATATAAAACAAATCATCCATACTGGTCACGCAGACAGTTCCCTCTACATTCAAATTATTCACTTGAAGATAAGCTCCCACCAAACTCTTTAGGGGTTTAGCTAATTTACTGTACAGATACTGCACGTCTGTTGTAATAACAGGTAGGATGTATTGGGGTCGACCATTTATCAGAATTAGACTTCTTTTCTCAATTCACAGTGAATTATGCTGCCTACATGACTCCCCTCTCTCAGAGCCTGCCATCCCCTCACGGCCCCTAATGTGGCAGGCAAACAAAATTGACAGTCTCATCTTGTCAACAAGGGGCGATTCTCCTGAGAAGCCATTTAACTTTGCCGAGGAAGCAATGTATTAATGTGCATGTCCCAGCAATGTTAATCATCTTCAAGCTTCCGACCTAACTTTGACGTGAACGAAATCACCAAATTTGTTTACTAAATGAATCGTAATATGCTAATAAGAAAGCATGACATATATGGAAAAGCCAAACAGATGGTTTGTTTACTCCACTTTGCAACTTTATAAATGTTGTAACTCTGAAGATGTTAGTGAGAATTATTGGTTTGTTGGCAGAGGCAAACGTGTCTTTCGCATACTAAATCTGGCGCTACAGTTAGAAAACAATTTGTCATTGCTGTGGAATGCATAAAAAATGTTAATGTAGTAATGGCATTTGGGAAGGCAGATTGGTAGATGGAAAATGCCGGATGCTCAGGTTAAGTGTAGAATTGATATCCAACAGCCCTGTTCCTTAACCATTTTACTTTTGAGTTGTATCTGACACATCAAGGCTTCTCCAGGGTGCTGATTGAATTCAATAGGTACCTGTTGCATTGTAACATGAGAGGAGTGCTACACTGTGAAGAGGGTTATGTTTTCACAGCATTCAGAAACGTTCTCAATCAGGCAGCTCATATGGTGCTCAGTTTACTACTATTGGTGGAAAGAAAAAAGGCCATGAACACTGACGTCTTTTAAGGAATGAAACAAATTTGAGCTCATATCTATATCTATACATATATATATATATAGATACACACACACACACACACACACACACACTCTGGATGAACTAAAAATCAAATCTTCCAACCCTTGTGTTAATGGTCTGACTTTAATAAAGAGCACAGAAGACCTATGTCTAAAATAATAGGAATGCATTTTTCTCTTGAAAATTTTCTGCCATTAAAAAAATAAGCATTCTTTTTTAATACGTACAATGTGAAACCTCTACTTCTTTCTGAGATCTTTTTCAAAGGAAATACTTCCTAAGACCAAATATTCAAAATGCTTTACATCATTAAAATAGTTAATTTAAGAACTTTTAAAAAGTTAAGATTGGGACTCTTAGAAACTCCCAATTTTATAGACCACCAGTATTGTCATTTAGCTATGGCCTTATCTGGAACTCTATGTTAAAATGAAATTACTTAAGATACACAAACAAGGGTGCCTGGATGGCTCAGTTGTTTAAAGTCTCTGCCTTTGGCTCAGGTCATGATCCCAGGGTCCTGGGATCAAGCCCCGCATCGGGCTCTCTGCTTAGCAGGGAGCCTGCTTCCTCCTCTCTCTCTTCCTGCCTCTCTGCCTGTCAAATAAATAAATAAAATCTTTTTTTTTTTTTAAAGATACATGAACAAAAAGAATGTGCAAAATCTAATTTGTGTTCTCGGTTAAATAATGTCAAATGTACCAATGAAAACTTCAGTTAACTCACCAGCTATGTACCTATGCCATTAAACATCTCAATTTTTAGAAACACTCAATTTTTGTGAAATTATTTTTACTTTTTATTCACATGAGCATAGGGAAAGCAGAATTTTACATTAAAATATCTGCTGATTTCCCTCAATATTATGAGCCATTCCCTCCAACTTCTCAGTCCTACATATTGAGATTACCACTAATCTTGTGGAATTTCCATATAGTGCTGAAATCTTTACCCACCTGCAAAAGATAAATGAGAGAGCAAAGTGATCTGAAGAAACCACCGAGTTCATCTTGCTGCCCAAGGATCACTTTGGAGCAAGAGACATTAGCAGCTATTCGTAGCGCTTATATCTCATTTGAAACATCTCCTCATTCCTGACCAACAAAGAAAATTTCAATAAAGTACTTTTACTGGTTTAACAACAGTGAGCTCCTGGGATTGTCAAAGTGCTAAGCCTTTTCCAAGGAGAGAAAAAATCAGCAGCTCAAATATAATTAACCTTCTATTCTCAATGCAAATGGCCACGCACAGGAGCTCTGCAGTCTATTAGCAAAGTTATAATGGCCAACAGGCAGAAGCAAAATTGGTCAAAAAGTTGGCTGCTGCTGTCATATTTTTGGAATTATGATTAATGGCACTAATAATGTGGATGATTACTGATATGTGTATCTCCAGCAGTTTATCATATTGCTCTGGCTGCCTACGTCCACAATAAACAGGATGCTATCATTTACCTCTTTATTGAAGGCAATCCTTCTCTTGAAGGAGCATATTCTAATTACTTCGTAATGTTTTATGTCTTAAGCATTTTGCAGCTCTGGACCTTGCCAACTGCTTCATGTCTACCATTGATTAATTACTGAATGTTTAATCAAAATTTAGAATCTAATGTAGTCATTTATGAGCACACTGCAGTGCCAAAGTAGTTAGGCTTTGCTCCCAAGTTTGGAGAGTGTTGGGTTCAAAATCAAATCCCAGCTATGTATGAGGATCCAAGAATTTCACCTTGGGTGCTCTGAGGTTGCCAATTCTATCTCTGCTGATGAATGGAAGGTAATCTAACTACAGGGTAAATAGCATCTTTACCTACCCTCTCCCTACCGATTTTCCTATCCTCTTTTCCCAGTTCCCTAATCAACAGAGCAGCGCCATTGGCTGCTTCTAAGAATAAGAAGGTCCTCGTGAACCACCATCACTAGAACATAGTTTTGAAGTGGTTAAACAAGTGAAAAATAATTTGCTGGGACAAATACATGAGTTTTTTTTTTAATGTGGATTTTTTATGGTACTGTCATACAACCATTCACCGTTGAAGTTAAGTGTTTTTTTAATACCATTACTGAACTGCTGAAATGGATGCTAATATAGCTTGGAGTGCTAATGTCAAGTCCTGGTAATAAAAAAGACAGACTGCTGAATGAAATAATTTCAAGTAAAAAATAGAACAAAAGTGCTCTCTCTCTTGCTCTCCACTTTTATTGAATTGGGACTGACTGAGCCAATTGCTTTAGAAGTCTGTAAAACACAATTACTAGTGAGCGAACTGACCCACCAGTGCCCCCTCAGTGACAGAGCGGGCTAAAAAGGCAGCAGAGTCAGAGCGGCCCCCTCAGCTGGCCATCAGACCGAAGAGGCTGCCTTCTGAATGTCCGTCATGCTCCTTGTCCCAATCTGTCTCCTTTTACTTACAAAATCCAGTTATTTCCCATCAATGTGACAAAGTAACTTCATACATTACTTTCCAAGGTGAACATGTCTGTTCTGGCAATTAAGGATGATCTGTCTTTTGATATTCTTATTTATGTGGATGTTTATGTATAAACACACATATACATTATATGGATGCATTTAGATTAGGACGTTAGCATATTTTTTGAATAGCTGGTAATAATTCAGATTGATATATGCTCTAGCAAAAGTGAAGGATCTCTTATATATGTTCAGCTGGAAATACTTGGCTTTTTTTTTTTTTCCCAAGGTAAAGTCAAAATAATTAGAGGAAGCAAGAAAAAGAATTGAACTAGAAGTGGGTAACATTTTTCCCCCTAGTTAATAAAAGAAGTAATAAACTCCATAAAGTACTAGAGTTAAGATCACTAACACTTCAGGCATAACAGCTTTTTACCAGGAATTTACAACTCCTGTTTTAATTCAAGCAGCTTGCATTGGGACATAAAATCGAGGTATTTTTTAAAAGTGTAGTTTTATGTTAAGTAACTGAAGAAAAATTGTCCTTTCCTACAAAGTAGTCTTTCCTCTTCTTTCTTAGCCCACTTCTTTCTCATAAATGCATGTACACACACACAAACACACACACACACACACCCTCGGCACTGAAGAACTGAAGTTACCAAATCCCTTTTTTATGACATTGCAATTTTTTTGGCAAGTGTAAACTCCTTTCATATTCTGCCACATTCATTTATTTGAAGCTTGTGGGAGTCTTAGAGCAAAAACATTAAATTATTTCTGAGGCTTTAGAAAAAAAGAAAAAGAAATGCTTTCTAGCCCAACCTTCACTAAGAAATTTCAGCAGAGAGAGGAAAGTCTCCCTTCCTCTTAGCACAACAACAAATGATCACTCACAGCGAGAGGGTTGGTAAGAAGCCTTTCAGCTGAGAGAGAACCACTCTGGACAACACTGATACCATCGACTGCTAATGTATGTGTGCAGTCTTACGACCCACTTTCAGTGTGAATGGCCTCCGTTTTTTTTAAAAAGAAAAGATTATCTACAGGAATAATATCTTGAATAATTATGTATTAGAATAATTATGACCAGACCAGTGAAGTCTATCAGGGGGTCAGGTAGATGGTGGCAGGCCCCAGAGAGGTGGAAATCAGGAAAATGACCCTTCCAAAGTGTTGCCAATCGTGAAAAACACTGCCTGTGAACTCAGTATGTGCATTCTGTTCTCAATGCAACTTTTGCCTGAATTTTCAAGATAATGCTGGCAAGAGTAACAGCCTGTTCCTTTCAAAGAGAAGGTAAGAACAAGCAGTGCGTAGGAAGCATGTTTGTGCTAAGGAGGTTATGTATCGATGAGAGATTTAATGTAACTCTCATCAATAGAAATGTGTAAACACCTCTTTGTCACTCATTCACCATTCAGCTGTGTTGTCTGGTACTCAGTCTGGAAGACGGTGGAAGTGACTGGTGTGGTTCTAGGAGTGGAGGAGTGAAAGGTCAGCAGAGGCTTAAATGAGCTTGTCTTATATCCAGCTGGGCCAGCAGGAGATCATTAGGAAGATCCGAGGCTCACTTTAGGCTTGTCAGAGTCTCTCCCCATGATACAAGGAGACCGTTTTGCTCATTGCTCTTCTCCCAGTATATAAAAAGAACCCCAGAGACAGGAATGACACCGAAGTTTATCTTACTACCAAAGTTTTGCTTGAGGAGGGCACAACTAGCAATTACTCAGAAAGGGGATTTATTTTGTTTGTTTCCCTTTGATGGGAAGTAATGGAGATAAGCACAAAAGACCTATTGATCTCCTGGCTTCTATTGTGAAACCAAATAGCGTAAAGGAGGGGAAATCTCTTCCTGAACATTTAAGTGTCAGAGGACCTGCACAACTTCACTTTATAAAAGATTTTTGGAAAAGGAGAGTTTCAGTTTGATTGGCAAACTTATAGGAGATGAAATGCCTTAAAATGTTCTCTTCTTGTACCTGAAGAAAATTAACACACTGTATTTGACAGCTAATTATATGAAGGCAAATATACTAATAGTTACCTCGAACTGGTGCTAAATGGCTCATTTCTTGAAGGTAGTGAAATCATGTGCATTTATTGAAAATCTCTCTTTAGAAAAGTTCTAAGTTTCCAAACAAAGAGAATGATGAAAAAAATGGATGTTGTTGCTGAGAAGGTGGTAACAGGAGGCAGGTAGCACATTTTCGCATCTTCACCTCTGTCGTTAATGTATGCAGTGGCTCATCAGAGGTAGCTCATGTTAATTTATTCCTGCACACCTGTACAGGGCTGGAAGTCAGGTAATCAGACGGGCAAAAACTATACATCTCTGCTTTTTAGCTACAGCTACCCAGAGGCCTATATAGGAACAAATTTAGTTCTGGAGACATCAGCAGGTTTTAATAAACCAAATACAGATGTCTTCCTCCATACAAATCAAGAAGTTTACATGTTTAAATCTGGACTGATTTAACTAGCAATCAAAGAGAAGGTTCACACTTGGCACCAATGGTTGCCTCATATTTATTTATAAATCACCCTAAGCAAATATTATTTTGTTTTTAAATTTATTCATGGGGTTGCATCATCTTTCCTACACCTTGAAGATTAAACATACATGCTTACCTTTCTAATAAAATTTAAGACAAACCTTGGCCATCAGTGGCCGCTATTCTCAGAAGGGAGCAACGAAGATGGTAAAGACGGTGGAAGATGTAAAACAAAGGGACACATAGTTCTTTCTGGGCAGATCACATCGTTTCTGTGTGCAAAGTCTTCATTTTACTTGAGGGAGTTTTAACATTGCCAATCACTAAAAACAGGTATGAACAGATTTTAAGGTATTAGCAAATGATAAGAAATTCTAGGAAAGAGGACCAAAGGGCATTTATTTGTTATTGTTGTTGTTGTTGTTGCTGTTGTTTTGATACAAACCAAATGTTACTTATAAATGGGCTTCCCTATATACAGGTGATCCATGACTGCTCCTCTCAGGGATGGAAATTCAAGACAGATGATGAGAAATGACCAAAAGGTAAACTAGGTCCAGCTAATTCTGACTATGACACGTATCCAAGAAATTTCCCTTTATGAAGACTAGGTTCGCTTTTAAGCCAGTTATAATTTCTTCTTCCCAGGGAGTTTTTCATGTGCATACTTCAAAACGGAGGGTCAGCTTCCTGATCCTTGAAAGAACAGTATCTCAGTAGCAGAAAAGTCAAGGGACAAACAAGAAGGAAGGAAGGATGTTTAGGGGAGCGTCAGGTCTAACACTACACCACTTTATCAGTTTATAGTTAAATACTTTAGTAATCACCCTATTGTGCCATAGTTCTTCACAGAGACAATAATATACATTTCACTTCCATAACTCAGAATGAAAATGATTCCAATAGCCACCTAGTGACTAGATGAATTGATCTTTGTGTACACTGCTCTCTGTCATTAGTGTGGAATGGTCCTCTTTGCTCTTGAATTTATTACACTCACACTCAGTCACAACTGTATAAAAAGAGGATACCTTCAACACTGTGCTTAGAATCTTCAGCCCTAACAAACCATGCCCGGAACTCCCCTGCCCCCACTGCTTCTCCCTCTGTATGATCTTAGACAAAGAACATTTTTGCTTTTCAAAAAGCCTTCAACTTGATCTTATAAAATCTAGAAAGACCATGAACAAAGACCTGGACATCTCTCACTGCAAAGCTGAAAACACATTATTTAATATCTTTCTACTTATATCTTACTAACATGCTTATTTGAAGACCAAAAACACAATTCCCTCGTGTATAGCCATTTTGGCAAAAGACAAGAAGACCTGGGTATCACTCCTGTAAGATGTTCTAAGACCAAAGACAAGAAGACTGCTTTTATAAACAGAAGGAAGAGGGTTATTCTGTTAGTTTTATCACTACACATCCTGTAGCCTTGCACACTTCAACCTCCCACCCAAAATCCCCTCTAATGCTTTATTTGCACAAGGAAGACATTGTGGAGTCAAGGATGGATGAATCAAGACTCTGGGGAAAGGAAAGAGATAGGCCTGAGGACAGCAGGATTAAAGGCAAAGAAGGGATTCTGTTTGGGAATGTCTGTTGGCTCAGAGAAAGGTAAGAAAATCTGTCTTAGCTTCATCATGAACCGAAGAAGAAAAAAGCAGGGACCCAAATTCCTGGGGCTCTCGTGACAATACAGCAAAGTGAAGAGAAAGGGGGAAGGTTGAGTCCAAGGGGTGGATTGGAGATACGATCCAAGAGGCTCTGTGAAACAGGAGATTAAGGAGTGGAAGAAGTGATGGCGACTGGCTGAAATGGGAGGACGGTTAGGTGTGAGCTCACTCTGCAGAGATGCAGGGAGAGGTAGTTTCCCCAGAGGCATCACTGTTTCTGGTTGTGTGGTGGTTCGAGTCATAGGCTCGACAAGGATGAATACTTTTTTTTTTAAGGAAAAATGTCAAAATTAAAGTATCTTAGTTTTTGAGAAGTTTTTCATTTGGGATCCAAAAATGTGAGCATTCTTCAAAAGCAAAACTTCAAGTGAGAGTCAAAAAGCTTTCTTTGTACAATTTGCTTTTTCTTCGTTTGTCATGTGTTACACAACTCCAGGATTATAAAGATTAGCTGTGATGTGAGATTTCACCCAATGAAATCTATCACCTGTCTTCTGAGGTTTGCTGTCTTCTGTGTGACTGAAGACACAGAGGAGAGTATCTGTACTCTGCTTCTCTAGAACATCCAGTTACCCTACCCTAGACACTTCTTCTAAATCTCCATATGGCTAGTCATCCGCCAAGCTCCTAATCCTTAGAAGAAAAATGGAGATTGAAATATTCTCCTGCTATTTATAAATGTTTTCCTTAGACAAACCACCCTTTCGGCAGCACTTCCTTATGCATTAGGACATAAAAACACAAGTGCTTGTGTTTTCTAGTGGTTTGACATAAATGAAAGCACCATGCTTTGGGTGTTGTAGCCTTTTGGTCCCAGAGCCATTTTTGCCCGTGTTATGACTTGCAGTATTTTCAGCTGTGATAGGAATTCATGCAAATAAGCTTAAATTTTGGCTTGTCTTCAAATACTCCATTTCCATAAATATTTTATGCAGCTTTTCATGAGTCTTTTACTTTTGTTTAAAAAAAAATCCAATGCATTAACCTCATTATCACAAGTGCACTATTTCAAATATAAAAGAATGAGTATTGCTCACAAACTTGGGGGTGGGAGGTTGTGTCGAGTAGTATATTTTATAATTCAAATTGTAGCTATCTTATCTGCTGTATTCTGGTACTGTGAACTGGTAACTCAGAACTGGAAAGGACTTTATGATTGTAAACTGTTTTTACAGAACACAGCAAAGGGGCATGGGAGAGAAGGCTGGGGAAGGTGAAATCTTAGAGAATGCAGATTTCTCTTCAAAGCATGTTTTGAGCATGTTGAGTATAAAGAGAGCCACTTACTTTTCTCAGAAATTTTGCTTTTAAATGGATTGGGCCCCTTGCATTTCAGTACGATGGAAAATATTTTTTAACTTTTATTTTTAAAAAGATTTATCTTTTAAGTGCGTAGAACAAAACCGAATATTCTAGAAGCAGGTCACCACTTTTCAGTGGTACTTTTATTTTCTGTTACTTTGTCAAGGGATTCTACCCAATTGATTAAGTGCGAGAATTTGGGGGATGGCTATTTGGAAACTCCCCAGTTAATTCTGTTTCTTCTACTATACTGATTTTTACCATGTAATGAAATTTTGTCTAAAAATATTTTAAAAGGCAGCATAAAACCAAAAAGCCATGTCGGACAGAAGAGGAAGAATTAACTGGTGTGTGACTCTGGTTTGGGCTGGTGTATTATGTAAATGATCTGCCTGCAAGCTTATCTCGAGTGTAGGATGACTGTTACCCCACCACTGACCACCTTGACACATTCCATTTATATTACATTTTCTTTAGGCTTGAAAAAGAACATTGGAGGTTTAAGACCAGCTGCTTCTGTTTAAACCCAACTGTTTCAGAGCTGTAGCCACATAGCCAAGGTCTGATGTCATCTCAAGGCTGGACATAATATATTCTAACTGATCCTAAAAGTATATGCATGCCTCCCCTTCTGTGCATAATTCCCACGATTAGACTGTATTTTAGAGATGTGCTCAAAGATACCGTGAAGTTAAAATAAAGAAACCCATACCATCATACCATTTCCCCACATTAAATAATTATTTTGGTCCCACTTTCTTCTGATATTTTCATAACTCTTACAAGAATTCAAGGACACACTAAATACTCATGTAAGAATGATAACATTTCTGGTTATACCTACGGAGATGCAGGCTGTCTCGATGTCCTGGACCTATGGTTCTTTCCATCCGTAAATTTCTGTTTCTATATTGGATAAATATGTGTGTATGAAGATAATATATTGATTTAATTAAAAAGCCACAAGGCAAAAGCAGAAATATATATAACAGAAGCTGCGGCTTCTACGTGAAGCTTCATGAGGAAGCAGGGAACTGTGTACATAGTTAACTTATTCACACCTAGATGCATGGGGAAACATACACACACACATACACAGAGCACAGAGAAAAATGGCGTGCATTACTGGGTAAGATGGCACATGATTCTGCATGCTTAGTCATAACAAGCACCAACTGCAACAATCCTTCATGAGCATGGCAGCTTGGTTATCTCATGGTCACTGCAGACAATCTTTACAGTGCATCAAAAACATCTCAGTTGGATTTTTTTAATGCTAAGTCCAGCATGACTGGCACCCTCCACCCCCAGCAGGAGCAGCCAATGGAGATTTACTGACCTGTCTCTGCTTCGGCGAGAGGGGAAGGCAGCATTGCAGCCAGCCACTGTGCAGACATGCATCTCTTTTAAGTGAACATTCCTGTAGTGAAGCTTCACACTGTAGGAGCTTTTGAAACTCTTCTTGCACACGTAACAGATTTTGGGGTCTGGGCTAGAACACAGGTCCCCTTCTGGGGAGAACTTCTGAGGGCTGCCATAATTCAGAGACGACGTAAAACTTTCATGCAGGGCTGCCATGCTGGCTCCCCCACCGTTGTACAGTCCATACTGGCTCATGTAAAACATGTCGTAAGTGGGATCTGTGAATTCTTCCTTCACCTTGATGACATCCTGGTGAGAGGGCTCACTGTGGTTCTCATCAGGCCTCTCACTGCTCATCAGGACTTTTTCGCTCACTTCACTGTGAATGTGCTCATCTCCTTCCATGGACTCCTCACCTAGTTTGGGCTCTGAAGACTCAGACTCATTCTCATAGTCCCGCTCAGGTTCTTGGTCCTCAGAAGTCATGCTGTCAGCCCTTCTGATTTCAGTCCTTGAAATGCACCGGGTCCTGCTATGTTTAGAAAAGTCCTTCACAGACATGCCTGGACTCATCTCCTCTTGGGAGTGGCAATGATTGTCATGGCTCACGTCGTTGACCACAGCTCCACCATCGTTGGGGTCGTCATCTTCATCATCAAACTCATCAGCGGTATCAATGATCTCCTTCTCAATCTTCACAGGCATGCTGGACTTCCTGGGCTTCTTCTTGGGCGCCAGGTCGGCACTGGGCTCGTGAGTGGCCATCATCACTACTGGTGCTGTGGGCTCAGAGGGTGGTGGGGGGTGCTGCTCTATGGTACCAGTGGCTGGAATGATGGGACTGGTCGGGAGGGAGGTTGGAGGACTCACCATTTCCCCTGGAGTGAGTAAACTTCTATAAAATGGAGGAACTGGCTGTACAGTCTTTAGCCCAGAAAACACCAGCTGGCTAGGCAGAGGATTCTGTAAGATGGGGTCTAGTGGGGGAGTGGTAAAACCCATTGGGGGCCGGCCAGGGCTTGTGAGTGTGAGATTTGATTTTGTACTTGCTATGACAGGGGTGGCAGCTCCTGATGTGGCCCGAATTAAATCTTTGTCTCGGTTATTTCGTAGCATGGGCATGTGAAGGCGAGGATTAGGGTTTGCACTGTGGCGATTCCGGCTTCGGAGGGAGCTAAAGACCATGTTGCAACCTTCGATGGTGCATCGGTGTTTGATCTT
>RCUC01139559.1:0-172091 GCA_003697995.1 Taxidea taxus jeffersonii
GGGGGGGGGGCGGTGAGGGGATAGGAGGTAAACTAGTGGAACTAGTCGGCTGGTGGGACTGGCTGGTGAAGTCAAGCGTTCGGGTGGAACGAGGGTCTCTGTCCTGGGTGCTCAGAGCCACATTCGGGATTTGGGATGGAAAGAGAAAGCCTGAGGGCTTGGATTCGTGGTTCCCGCTGGTTCCCTTGCCACCCCTAAACGGTGTGGCGGAGCTTGCGGGTCTGCCTAAGAGGTGCACTGCCCCGCGCCCCGCTCGGCGCAGCCCCAGGCGCCCCCCATCCCACGCTGGTTCCTCAGGCGGCTGGTAGGAGCGCGGGCGCCCCAGCCCTCGGCGCCCTCAGCCCGCGCACCGCAGAGGAACAGCTCAGGTGGCACAGCGGGGAGGGGCGGAGAGGGAGGGCAGCCGCCGCACCCGGACTCGCGTCCCGGAGAGGCCAATCTCGTGGCTCACACCCCCTTCCCGCATCAGCTCAGGAGCCTCCCAGCAATCCCCCGCCCCCCATCTCCGACTGCGAGAGGCGCTCTGGATGGGGGAGTGAGTAAATAATTGGCCAGAGGCCCGGCTTCCCCGTTCTCGCTCTGCTTCCCTGCGGCCTGACTGCGCCCGGGGCTGCTGGGGCGACGCAGCCCCTCGGGAACCTGAGACCAGGTAACCTGGCCCCTGCCCCGTCCCGGGTCTGGATGTCTGTGTTCCCGAGAATGCTCATCTCCCAAAGTCTGAGTCTGTTTTCTCCGCCTTAATCGCCATCCCCACGTCCTAGCCGGGGCCGGTGGGAGAGACACCTCCAGCCCCCCGCGCTGACCCGTCTGGGAACGCCGCTGTGGCGCGCGGAGTGCATCCCCAAGTGCTGGGTTCCTGGCGCCTCGCCCGGGAGCGCCGAGAGTGAAGGACCGGGAGGGGAAGGCGGGGATGTGGCGGGGGAGCAATCAATGGCTTAGCCCAGCTTCCCGCAAGAGCTACCGCCCATTCGCGGTCTACGCAGGCACCAGCTGGCGGCAGCATCTTTTAGGTACAAGCTCCAGGAAGGCAAAGGCCGGCTGGGGGACCGGGAGCCCAGGGCGCGCCGCGGGACCCCAGCACCCCCGCTGCGCCCAAGCCTCAAGATGTTCTGGGCTTTATGAGGTTCAGTTACAGCCGAGTCCTCCATTAACACCTCCCCTGATTACTGAGAGGCTGGAAGGGCTGAACGCAGTCTCAGAGCGCGTCTCCGCGCACCAGCCCACGTCTGTGCCCTCTGCCCACCCCTTCCTCCTCCTCCCGATTTGGAAGCATAAACTGAAAATAAAAGACAGGTGGAAGGAGCTGCGGGTCAGAGGTGAGGGATTCGGGTCAATTCCGAGAGAGAGAGAGAGAGAGAGAGAGATAGAGAGAGAGAGAGAGAGATTGATTTCCATCCAACGGTTTATTTATTTGGATTAACAGAGGAACCCTCGGCAAGACCTGGGGACCAGCCCGCACCTCTGGCCGCTGCCCCCGCCCGCCCTCGCCGAGGACCAGGTTCTTGGGGAAAACGTCTGGACCTCAAGGTAAGATCCCACCGGGGTCGTCTCGTCGGAGCGGTTTTCTGGCCTGGGCGTGCGCCCGGACGGCCCGGCACCCCAAGAACGTCTCGAGCGCTAGCGGAGGCAGGCTGGGCTTCGTTCGAAGCCGCCCAGGCTCCGAGGTCGCGGCGGGAGGAGCAGTTCGGACGCGCCCCAGCGGGGTGGTAGGAGGCGCCGGGGGCCCCGGGCCGTACCGCCCCGCTGACGCGCGGCTTTTCTCTGCCAGTGCAGCCACCATTACGGCGTGATCAGCTCCTTTTGCTCTAAGAATGCTGAACGGCACCACTCTAGAGGCAGGTGAGTTACACGCCGGGTTCCTTCTCGTTTCCTCTGCCCTTTTTCTTGGGCTGGTGTGCACAGTGGTGTGTGTGTGTGTGTGTGTGTGTGTGTGCGCACACGCGTGTGCGCGCCTTCATTGGGTGAAAGAAAGAGATGTGTGTGTGTGTGTGTGTGTGTGTGTGTGTGTTAGAAATTACACCGCGCTTCGAAGGCTCTAAAAATGCAGTCTCGTTCAGTCTCCTGCCAGGATTCCTGAAAGCTGCGTTTCCCTCCTTTTGCCTTTCTCTCGAATGTCTTTGACTTCTTTGAGGATGGAGAGGGGGAGGTAGAGGTCATCGTGCAGCTGAGCCGAGAGCTGTCCGCAGCATGAGGGATGCGCCCTGGATCCTCCGCGGTGCTGCTGGGGGCGTCTCCCCACTGGAAGGGATGGTGGGGGGCAGGGCTGACACCGTTTCTCACCTGTGCAGGGCTGAACTGGAAACTGGCTTCCCCCGTATTTTTTGTTCTATGCAAACCCCGCGCAGCAATTCCTGCGCGCGACCTCAGAGGACGCTGTGCGGGACATCTCCCTTTATTCCTCAGGCGGCTGAGGTCCCACGGTGCAGCAAATATCAGGTAAAGAGGCTTCGAATTTCGGAGTGGCCACCGCCCCCTCCCCCCCCCCAAGAAACTAGGGACCACGGAGGGCAAAGATTTGAAGAGAGAAAGTGACAGTCGGGTGGCTTTAAGGGTACAGAGATGTGCTTGGGTCAGGGCTCTAGCGGTGCGCAGCTGGGGCGCGGCCCTGAGTCTCCCCTCCGTGCAGGAGGGCTCTCCCGGCCCCAGCTCTGCTCGCATCCGTCCCGCTCCCATCTGTCTGGAGGGAGGCCCTCCCAGCAGGACTGAATCAGAGATGCGCCCCGGCGGCAGTGCCAGTCTGGACCTCCTTGAACATAGAGATTCCCTATGCCCACCGGCTAGAGAAAGGCCTGGCGGCTCCGGGTCATCCGCTCACCTCGTGCCCAAAGGAGCCGGAAGCCCCAGACTGAGTGCTCGGTTGAGACAGCCCCAGATGACGTCAAGTTCGCCGAGCCCTGGGGGGCTCACAACAGTGCCAAAAGCCAGACACTGCTTCAAGACACTGCATCTTTCCCCAACCGGTTTTAACAGGGTCAGGAGGAAAGGTGACCTCTGCCCTTTGTAGGGCAAACTGGGGGTACAGGATCTTGACTTCCAAAAGTCAGATATAAAGAGAACTTAAGTTGCCGGTGCTCTCAAGGGATGGGTCTGCTGGGTTATCTTCCTCTCTGGAAAAGCCTCTTCTTCTCCCTGGGTAAAGCCATGCATTCCCTTTATTTCGCCTCTCCTGCCCTCTGGGGAGTTCTTCAGGGCCAGAGCCTGGGACAAACTTGCCGCCTCCGTGGAGATTCCAGGACCTTGAACCATCAATCCCCTACTCTCTGCCCAGCTAGAAACCAGCCACCAGCTTTTCTGAAAGCAGCAACTGTAGCCAGATGGATGGATCGCAGAGCAAAGAGGAGAATGGATTGTGCGTGCCCAATTGTGAGAAGGGTTGCCACCGGCCAGGGTTCTGCCCCACTGCTCTGAATTGAGCTTTGAGTTCAGGCAGGAATGTGTTGAGATCCTACTATGGGCCACAGAGGAGGGGAGAGCCCCTTGCACCTGTCCCATTTAGAGAGGCAGAGCCCCAGGAAATGAACCAGGGAGCACTCCAACTTTTATAGAGCACTCTGGGCTATTCTGAGCGACACTGGTCTCCAGTACCTCTTCTCGAGATGAAAGAAGACAGAGCTACAAAGATGCTCTCCTTAAAGTGCTTACTGCCCTTCCTGAGTAAGAGATAGTGAAGTGGGCTCTCTTAGGTAAACTTTTGGGGCTCCAAGACAAAAAGGATAGCCCAGATTACACATCCAATTCTTGGAGTATCTCCTCCCCACCATGGGCATCCTCTTTAAGGAACAGCGAGAAGAGGCAGAGCTGGGCGGGTGGGGAGCAATTTCTGCAAAACTAGAAAGGACCTCCCAAACTCCAGCAGCACCCCCTAGCTTTCTGCAAACTTCCTGCTTTGGCTGAGAAAGAAGATTACTGGCAGTACACTTCTTTATGGGAAGTAACAACACCCACTGGGTGCGGGAACTTACAACCTGAGTTTTTTTTTTTTAATGTATTTTTTTTTACTTTATTTAAGCTTTATTTAAACATATGATGTAACCCCACCACCCTCACCCAACCCCTCTTCCCCCCACCCCCCTCAGTTTGTTTTATGACATTAAGAGTCTCTTTTGGTTTTTCTCCCTCCCGATCCCATCTTCTTTCATTTTTACTTTTCCTACCACCTTAACTCCCACCCCCGTTGCATCTCCACTTCCTCATATCAGGGAGATCATGTGGTAGTTGTCTTTCTCCAGTTGACTTATTTCGCTAAGCATAATACGCTCTAGTTCCATCCATGTCATCGCAAATGACAACCTGAGTTTTATAAGAAAAAGCAGGAATTGCCGGGATCCAACCCCGAAGCTGACTGTAGAAGGTTCTCTGCGCTGCCTGTACCTGATAGACGGATAACAAATATTTGTGGAACAGATGAATGGATGAAGGATGGTTTACAGGACTTCTGTGATTGGCTTCCTTGGAGTCTTCACAGAACTCTGGCTTCTTCCTGGAGTTGTCTGTTAAATTTTCACTTTATTAAATCTCCAAAGTTTGTCTCTTGCGAGAACAGGGTTGTGTTCTTGGGTTCTTTATTGTTTTGGCTGAGGAGAACCAAAATTCAACAACAGCCTAACCCAGTTCCAACACCCCCATTTGGTAGGCAGGTGATGGGGGAGAGTGGTAGTTTAGTCTAGAAATGAGACAAAGCACGTCCCTGGATTGAGGTCCCAAATTTACTTTTTCCTTGGAGCTTCCTTGGGTTAACGGACCGATTTTCTTCTCAGAGTCTCTCCTCTTCCTCCTCCTCCTTCTCCTTGGGGTCTGAGTCCATTTAGCTGCTGACTTGTGGGAAGGCAATCTGCCCCTTTGTGAGAGGACCTGCTGTCTCTGAAAGGGTTGCTGCTCCCAGCCCCTCCTTGGGGCCCTTCGTTTGTGCACGTGGGTTTGAAAAGCTCATTGATTTCCATCCAAAGGGGCTAATTACATTACTTACAGTAAATAGCAGCCCTGCTGTCCGGTAGGGCTGCCAAAGTGAGGGGGGGGGAAGTCTCCAGCTTAGTTCACTTGATTGGCTTCATTTTTGTGTGAAATTGTGTTTTATGAGCTGTATTCTGGCACCCGAAGGACTGTAACAGAGTCCAGTCTGCGAATAACATTATTTTTGACCCTGAGAAAAGAGCAAGGGGAAGCAGTGGAGTCTTGGGTTTCATGGAAGAGGTGACTCCAGCAGCTTCAGAAGGCAATGCTTTGGGACAGGAAGTCAGACTGCTGCACAAGTAGTTCCCTTCCTCCCTGCATTCTTGTCTGCCTTTCCTTCCTCCCTCCCTCCTTCTCTCCTCCCTCCCTTCCTTATCCTCTTTCTCCCTCCCTTCCTCCCTTCCTTTCTTCTTCCTTCCTTCCTTCCCATTTCATTCTCATTATTTCTTCCCTTCCCCTTTTATTCTTCCTTCATCCTTCCCTCCTCTTTCTCTTCCTCCTCTCTTCCTTCATCTGTTCAGCTTTGACCACTGTTCCCCTAGAGAGAAGCAAGTCTACCACTAGGATACTCCTTTGAGGTATCCAGGATGTGTCGAGACATGAGCTTTTCCTGGGAGAGACGATGATGGGGAGTGGTGGGAAACAGGGCAGGCAGGAGGAAGGAAAGAAAGGGAGAGTAGTCCTGGCTTTCTCCTTTCTCTGGTTAAAGCTGGGTTGGTTCCTGCCGCTGCTCTATGCTTCGGGCCCCTAGGGGGCTTCTGCTGGTTTGAATGAATTGACAATATCAGAGTATTGTGGACACTTTTTAATAGGGCCAAGGAGGGGCCACCGCTAGCAGGAACAGAGGGGGGCAGAACAATCCCGCCTCTTGTGAGGCGCAGGTCTGCCATTCTGCTTGTCAGCTCTCACCTTCCCCTCCTCCGCAGCAAGGAGCCCCTTTCACATCCTCCTAAATGTGCGGCGCATCCAGTTTTACAAGTCCCCTGTCCTGCCAGGGTGGTGGGAACAGCACCCAATAGGCCGTGCACCTAGTCCTGCAGGGGTCCTCCCCTGGAGGCTCACATCCAGAAGTTTCAGGTGGAACACTAGAATTACCAGCCATTTACCTTCAAATCTAAACTGGGGCAAAACATACCTCATCCTGTGTCATGGTTCAGTGGAGGACTCCCCCCTCCATGCCCTGTCCTCTACATTCATTTTTCAAAGAAAACCTTTTTGCCAAAAGTAAACTTCAGAATCTTAGGTTCTCGTTGTCCATTTTTCACTTTGGGTGATGTTCCAGGCCCCGGTAGGGTGGAGGGCCTCTAGGGGAGGTGAGGTGGCCTGCTTTTAAAAAGTGAATTGAGGAAGAGGGGAAGGGAGGAATAATCTGTTTAACATTTGCTTATTTGGGGTCCCCTGTAAGTTAGGGACCATAAAGTCCACAAGGAGGAAACCCAAAGTTTGGAGCTGACATCCTGTATGCCTTGAGCTAGGGTCTGATCTTGAACTTGGACCAAATAGGCCCATTTTCTGCCTCCTGCACCAGGGCAGGGACAATAAGGGCTCCTTTTCCTCCTTTAAAACATGATTACTGGGAACTCTTGGAAGGGTGTGTGTGTGTGTCTGTGTGTGGGTGTGTGTGTGTTGGGGAAGTAAATGCCCCCTCTTACTAACCCCCCCTTCAGCCCCCTCCCCTTTGTAATGTTTGTCCCTGCTAGCCCATCACCAGGGGGTTGAGAGGAGTATGACAGGTCTTTGTTGTCTGAATAAAAATCCGTGGCAGCTCCAGGGAGAGAACTCCTCCTACTAAATTATCAAAAATGGGCTGGCTTTAGTCTCTTAACAAATTGGACACAGCTACGGCAGGAGCAGTCCCCAACCCAACCTACAGGCACTGGGAACTTGCAAGCAGCCAGGGACCGCTGAAAATAGCACTTCTTTTTCTTTCTTTGTGTTCAAAACTATTTTCTTTCTTCACCAGATTTTGTTTTCCTCCCACCGCTGCAGTTGTTTCCCATTAGTAACTCGATCTCTCGGTCTCTCCGAGCAGTAAGATTCGCCTTCTTCGCCTCCTTTCCCCTCCGCCCCTGTTTGTTTGTTTTCTGCACATCTCCTTCAGGGAGCCGCTGGGGTTTCCCCCCTTCTTTTTCCTTCTTCCTTTTTTTTTCTTTCCCAAGCAGACTAATTTCCACTCTGTCTGCCTCTTTCTTCTTCCCTCTCTTCCTCTTGCCCTCCGTCCCCGAGCGTCTCTGCGCTCCCCCAACACGCAGCTCTCCGCCGTCCCTTCTGCTCCTTCCTCGGATGAGCTGAGAGCCGCGGGCGTGTGTATATGGAAATAGTGGGGTGCCGAGCAGAAGACAACTCGTGTCCTTTCCGTCCCCCAGCCATGCTCTTCCACGGGATCTCCGGAGGCCACATCCAAGGCATCATGGAGGAGATGGAGCGCAGATCTAAGACCGAGGCCCGCCTGGCCAAAGGCGCTCAGCTCAACGGCCGCGATGCGGTAAGGAAGGGCCCCTCGGCGGCGGTAGCCTGGCGCCCCTGCGCGCTTCGCGAAACCGAGCGAGCCTCCATTCCCTGGCTGGCCGAGCTGAGGATGGAGGGTTCTAGAGACGTCCTTTCCAGGCTGGCGGGTGGGTTTTCTCCGGTTTGACTGCCTGCGGGGCTAAGAAAACCCCCTTTCTGACTTGAAATGTCTCTGCAACCGAGACCCCCAGCTCACTACTCTCTGCCGCAGCTGCTCCCGGCAGAGCAGGGAGGGCCAGAAGTGAAAGGATGGGGATCCTCTTCTGCAGACCTCAAACTCCGGTCTCCGGGCGCCTCCCGGGCGAGGATCGCGGCGGGGCGGGCGAGCTGGGTGCGGGCGATGCGCGGAGGCGCGCGCGGCGGTGGCGTCCCGGCCAAGCGGGAGCCCAGGTGGCTCTAGTCTGGGTGTGATGACGGGATATTTGGAGGGATCTCAGACTCGAGGGGGCTCGAGCGTCCCGGGACGCTCGGAGCTCGGCACTGCCTAACCCAGCGATTTTCGGGGTCTCGGGCAGCCCGGCCCGGCCCCTCTAGCGAAACAGGACTGCGTTCAACTTCCGGGCCGAGCGGGTGTAACGGGTAGGGGGAAATCTAATAAAAATCCGGAGGAGCGGGGCACCTAGTCTAAGCGCGAGAACTTTCTAACCCTTAAACGATGTAACCAACTACCGCTGTTACTACTATTCATATTAATAAAAGTCACGTCCAATTAATAAAGAAAACCAATTGATAATCTATGTGCTTCCCTTTCCCTCTAACGAGTCGGAGGGGGAAAACTACAGAAGTCTCCGGAAATGATTTCAGCCAAACAGAGCTGTGTAGATCCTTCGGCATCACGCCGGGCGTTGTAGCGCAAACCAACCCGGTAGACTGCCCCGGGCGGTCAGTGGTATTTTGGGTTCCACCAAGGAGCCGAGTTGGTGGAGGTTTCCACAGTTGCAACACCAATGTAGTGTGGAGGGCCCCAGGTCTGAGGAAAAGGAAGAAACTTCACTTTTCCAGGCCCGCCAAAGTTTTGTGGGGGAAGTCCACCCCATTTCTGCTAGTCTTGAGGGGAAAGAACCAGTGGTTACTTTCTTCTTTTTCGTTTTCCTTGTTGTGGCTATCCCGTTTAAAGCCAAAAAGCAACCCAAACCCGCATCTCGTGGCGGGGCTGTGCTCGTCACGGTGAGGTTTCCTCGTCTTCAGCCGGGTCGGTGGATAAGCGGGCGGAAAGCCTAACCTGGGCACCAAACAGATTTTCAGGACGCCGGTCTCCCCGCTAGGTTAGTATCGGGGAAAGGGGGCTGTGCAGAAGGGACTGGACAACGGACTCTTCCTGGGAACAGGCACTTTATAGGACCAATATCCCTGAAAATTAGAGAACAGCCAAATATACCCGGGTCAAAACAGTGTCGACCACAGGTATCATAATCTCTTCCTTCCTTTTAAGTTAACGCTGCCTATAAGAATTTAGAGAAATGGAATGGTTTCAAAACAACCTGTGTTCGTTCAAATCTCCTTTCCATTCCCAGGTAAAAATTTCCGTTGTTTTATTTTGTGTGCGTCGAAAGCCACAATTTTTGGCATGTATATTCGAGTTTGGGAGCACCCGCCAAAGGATCTTCAGTGCGCTTCTAGCCTTTTTAAAAGAGGCTCGAGGTGGACGGCTTGTCTTTAAGGTTTTAAAAGAGGGTGGAGATGGCCAGCCCGTCTTTAGGTTAATAGTCCCGGGAGAACGCGAACGCGGGGTTCAGGCAGACACTGCAGAAAGGGAGTGACTTGCAAAAGGAAAAATCGCTAACTTTCCCTCGACGACGTTTGCCTTTGCGCTGTGGCCCCTGACTCTTGCCGTGCTCCCCAAACGGCTGGAACTGGCGCTGCCGGGAGGGAACTCCGGGCTGTGCGTGCGCGCCGCGCCGGGTCCTCGCTCCGTCCTCACGCGTGCGATGTGCTTGCCTTGCAGGTCATGCCCCCGCTAAGCCCGGAGAAGCCTGCTCTGTGCGCCGGCTGCGGGGGCAAGATCTCGGACAGGTACTACCTGCTGGCTGTGGACAAACAGTGGCACCTGAGGTGCCTGAAGTGCTGTGAATGTAAGCTGGCCCTCGAGTCCGAGCTCACCTGCTTCGCCAAGGACGGTAGCATTTACTGCAAGGAGGATTACTACAGGTATTCCCGTCCCCATCCCTTACGCCCCGGTACACCTGGCGGGGCCACCTACCCCAGCCCGGGAGCCTCCTCTCCGTCCCCCACCTTTCGCCCCTTCGGGGTACGGTTATCAGTCCCAAGACCGGGGAAGTCCACTGCACACGCCTTCAAGCTGAGCCACCCGGCGAAGGGCGGTGAGGATGGGTGGGAGGAACACCAAGGTCAAGAGCTACCAGTGACTGTCACCCACTCCCGACACTTCACAGCTCAGGAGAGGGAATCTGGAGAGACTAAAGCGGTTTTTTTTCCTCCCCTTTTTTCCGTTTACTGCGAACTGAGCGAGAACGCACCTTGGAACTGAACTGATGTCTTGGGCGGCCCGGACCGGGTGTTAGGTTTTCATGAGGGTGGCGGGAGACCACGTAAATGACCATGAAAAGGAATAATCGCCGTTGGTGAAACCCAAGCCACTCAGTTCTGAGTTCCACTTACTGCTAGTTAGAACCATGCCGGCTAGCCTGGAGAGTAAACTCCAGGGATGTTTTTTGGTGCTTCCCAGTTATTTTTGTTCTGGAGTGGGAAAGAACTATGTGCAAGTGACCTAGCTCTGCTCTCAACCAAAGGGAGAGAGGTGATTAAAAAGAATTATTTTCTTCTGCAAAAGCGTCTGTCTGAATGATTTCACACACATGCACACATCCCTAAATAATAATAATACCACCCTTCGTAGAATGTTTTGTAACAGATGAAACCCTCTCCTTGGCATCACAATGTAATATTCTTTACATAGCGTTTGAATTAGCTAGTGCGGGTTTGTTTGATTGTTGGGCTTTTTTTTCTTCTTCTTCTTTGGCTTTAGTTTGTTTTTTAAGTCTTAACTTTACAGAGAAGGAAACTGAAGATGTTACCCTATTCTTCTCATTTTAATATAAGGGTTCTTTGTCCTGGTTCACCAGAACAGGTCGATGAGGAAATAAATTTAATGACCAAATGGACCAGCGTCCCCTTCTCCCTGAGCCCTCCTAGGTGTCAGTCTAGAACCACTGCTGACCAAACCCCAGGTGTCTCGGGTGGGAAATGGCCTGCCTTTGCCTCACTCTGCTCCCTGAGCTGACTTTTTTTTTTTTTTCCAGAAGGTTCTCTGTGCAGAGATGTGCCCGCTGCCACCTTGGCATCTCCGCCTCCGAGATGGTCATGCGAGCCCGAGACTCTGTCTATCACCTGAGCTGTTTCACCTGCTCCACTTGCAACAAGACCCTGACCACTGGCGACCATTTTGGCATGAAGGACAGCTTGGTGTACTGCCGCGCCCACTTCGAGACCCTCTTGCAAGGGGAGTATCCACCGCAGTTGAGCTACACCGAGCTGGCGGCCAAGAGCGGCGGCTTGGCCCTGCCTTACTTCAATGGCACGGGCACGGTGCAGAAAGGGCGGCCCCGGAAGCGGAAGAGCCCAGCGCTGGGAGTGGACATCGTCAATTACAACTCAGGTGGGCCCTTACTACTCCCCCCTCCCACCTTCAGCGCTGGCCTCCGGCGGTCCTGAGAAGGATTCCATAGGGCTCCTTTCCCATTCAAGAGCTGGTGGCAAGAGGGGGTTTTGCTTAACATGCCTCTTTTGTCAGCGCAACTCCATTTTACCCAGAAGAAGGGGAGAGAGAGAAGGAGAGAAGAGAGAGAAGGAGAGGGGGAAAGAAGGAGAAATGGAGAGGGGAGAGAAAGACCTTTATTTAGGTTGTGGCAAAAAACACGTTCATGACCATGGGGCTGCAGTGACTTCCCCCAAACAGGCAGAGCCAAATCCTTGTTGCCCATTAGTTAATGAGCCCATTAGTTTCTGGCTCCCAGTTGGAGCAAAACAGCCCCAGGGCAATTCCTGTGTGGAAGCCAAAGTATAGATCCTGGAGGAGGTTTTCCTATATACTGAAGGAAAAAAAAAAAAAAAAAAGTCTTCAGAGCCCAACTCCAGTCTGTCTAGAGAGGGCAGAGGCTGTGGTCACCAGCCCAGAGTTAATCAGGAACACAGTTGGCAAGAGTATGGAAAACCAAATCCCTGTATCTGGGTGCAAAGCAGCTGTGGGGGTAGGAATCACTCTCCACAGCTGAGCTGGCCTGCCCCTTCTGTAGGTCAGGCTACTCATCCAACCAGCTCATTCCCTATGAGAAACCATCCGGACAACCAGACCCTTTGGAAAAATGAAAGAAGCTCCAGGTCAGGCCCACTGAGGAGTCTCAGTTGTGTGACAGGCTGCCCTTCTGTCCTCCACCGGCCTTCCCTCTTAATCAAAAACAAAATGCAGGCAACAGGCCTGACAACACACTTTCTTCCTTGCTTGGGGGGGGGGGCACCTATCATTTATCAATCTCTCTCATTCACCGCTTTCCGTGGTTGGTAGTCTGCCGGGCTCTCCATCCCCCAGGTGAGGATGGAATTGGACATTGCAGATCCTATCTTCTTCCAAGCAGGAAGGAAGCTCTTCTTTGAGTTCCAGACACTGGGAAAAGGGTCCTGAAAAGCCCAAGGTTGACATTTGGGAAACTAAGGACTGGTTTCCCATGCCGTGCCCAGTCCAGGATGGGAATCTCAGAGGCAGGAGACTCAGGCTAGGGAGTCTGTTCTATCGGAAGGGACCTTGGGGACCTCCCTGAGGCAACCCCACTCTGATACATTGAGCACCCAGATACCAGCCAAAGCATGAACATCCCAGAACACAGATCTTGCTGATTTTTGTCTTCCAGTCCCCAGTCGGGTGCCTTACCCATTCTTGCTCAATGGTAAAGGAACGTTATCCACTTGGATAAGTGATCTATCCACGGTCACATAGCCAGTGTGAACCATTTGGAACTAATAGTCCTGCTCTAAGCGGGGAGTTTTTAGGGAAGCCTCTAAGAAGAGCGGGCTCTCCCAGCCTTTTGCTCGGTTTCCTCCTGGGGTTCACTGCTGATTTAACCGAGGAGAAGGAATCCCCTCCTGGTCAGGGAGGCGGGTGGCGTCCTACGGAGATTAGGGACCAGGGAGCTCAGCGCCACTGTGCTTGTCCCTAGAGGGTTCATGCCAGGGTCGCTAGACCTAGGGAAAAGAGCCGGCTGGCTCGCTACAGACCCCACCCGGGCGTGTTTTTGTTAGGGCAGCGGGAGCAGCCCGGGGTTTTGCCAACCCCCGGCTGCGGGTCGCGGCCTCGCGCTCGCCCCTGCTGCGCTTCCGCAAGGGCTTTTGGTTCGGGGCCACTTTGCCCAGCGCGCTCATTTCATCTCCTTTGATGCGAGGTCCCCGGAGCAGGACAGGCAGGGCACTAATTGTTCTTTATTAATAGAAGATGACATCGGAATCTCGAGGCGCTCACCAAGGCCCTAATGCCCTAATTAGAGAGAGACAGAGACAGAGACCAAGAGGCCGAGACCCACATAACAAGCCAGTCATTTGGAGAGAGGGAATCCCTCAGCCTCGAGAAAGTGTGCAGAAGGATGGAGATTTCTAGCCACGCGGCAGCAACCCTAATTTTTGTGCTAATTTATTTAATCTAACTAGCTAAATTTGATTTTGTCTTGGGTCTTTATGTTAGAAGGGTCTGGGGAACTTTAAGAACAGTAGAATTTAGTATCCCCTACTTCTAGAGCGGGCACATTTATTTCTTAAAAAAAAAAAAAAAAGAATGAAAATCTCCTTCCACTTAGGTCTTTAGTTTGCAGATTGGTGCTGCTGTCAAGGGTTATTGAGAAAGGTGATGCTGTTTTGCTCCTGCCGGAGGAAAGGGTTGCTGAGGCCTCCCTATCCTGAGTTTGTAGATCACACCACTTCAGACTGGATGCTTTATAATTAACATCCACCCCATCCTTTCCGGACTTTTCCTAGAGATACAAATGAAGAGGATATACTTCTTTAAATCAGATAATCTTGAGAAATTGGGTTAAAGATATATGACCAGAAATCAACCCCGCTATTTAAAAAAAAATGTTTATGACTCTGATGCCAGTTTGTTACAAAACTAGCAAAAGAAAAGCTTCGGCAAATTTAAAACATGTTAAATGGTAGAAAATAAAATGGGCCCCCAGTTTTAGCTCATTGTTTTAGCTTTCTCTGGATCTTATATTGCCATGTCTGCTGAAATGTAAACTAGTCTCAGAAAGAGTAACATTTACACAAAACAAATATAATTTATACATTTGTATATTTTTAAAAACATTTACAGAAAAGACATCCAGAAAAGATGTGAAACTTGGTAAAGATAACTTAGTGCTTGACATCTGGCAAATGCCTTTTAATGAGAATATTCCTAATTTAGTTTATACTTTCTTGTGCAGATACCCAGCATATATTTTAGAAAGAGACACAATTTATTTGGAATGCTGGATTGAAATGCAGCCATCCAGGGGTGAGATTTAGTCTAGGATAGGCAGCTCTTACTTGGCTAATTTAGCATTAATATAGAGACTACATTTTTGCTAGTTTTAAAAATCTCCCTTCCTTAGGTTTTTCTACCATTCCAAACTTCAGAAGCCCCTGATGATTGTTAAATTAGCCTGGCACTGACCCCTAGTGGTCTCCCAGGGATCAGTTAGTTCTCAGAAGGTTACACACCTTCAGAACAGAAACTCATTCTAGTATAGGTGACCACTTCCTAAATGACTGGAAAATAAAATATTTAGATCTTCTCACTGACTTTATAATGCCAGATGTGTACTTACAAGGGTATGGTTAAAGCAGTTTGAAGAGCGTTATCATTTCATCTCATAATTCAGGGGGGAAAACACATATAGCTTTCAAAGTACACCCAGGGAAAACACAATCACTTGCAAGTTTATATAATGCATTTGTTGTTAAACACAAACAATTTAGGATAATACACTGAGTTACTCTGTGGAAGAAACAGATTGCTCTTTTAAGTTGAATGATATGATGACACTGTCACAGGAAAAACACACAGTATATCTGTTTAATAAAGGGCTCACAATCTCCTTATACACTGGATTGTGGTCTATGTGAAAACAAGTCCCATTATTGTATTTAATGAACTAAATTTATCTGCTGACTTTTTAATCAGCAATAATGAATAGGGAATGCATACTCATAAAAGCAGTTTAATCAAACTATTCTATAATTATTTTTCATAAACTTCATTTTAAAGACTTATGAAGTACATAGTGAGGTTAGGAATCATTCTCATCTCAAAGAAATATTATCCTGGGGTGGGGGAATAGCTAAGGGCGTTATTTAAACACTGAGTTAAGTCTTCTATCCGAAGTGTAATATTCAATTTGATGTGCTGTTCAGGAAAAGTTACATGTTACTCACATATAATAGGAATGAAATTGTGCTTGAAGAAGCCTCCAATGACTGTGGTGTGCCTTTTTTACCATTTTGTTGTGGGCAAATTTATAATCTGGTTGTGAAATGTAGCTCAGTTTATTGGAGATAAGTGTAGTTTTATCACAGGTCATAAGATGCTATTTCATTCGAGGATATGCAAGTACAGTTTTGTGGAATATTTGAACCCAACACATCCCCACTGGGCTAAAATAGGATAAAATGTAAAGTACAATCTTTCTCTATCTCTGACTACATGTTACTCTTCCAATGCAGTTTAAGAAGTCTATGTTCAACATTTATATGTATATATCTACTTTGGATTCCATTTGAGTTGACTTGATTTTTCATTAATAGTCACCCAATTTTATTGATGAGCAAAGATTCTAAATCTGGGTGAAATGCTTTTGAGTCCTGGCCCTGTACTTGACCTAGGGAACCCAAAAGTGAATGTTACATAATCTTTCCCTCATCTGCTTTTTTGCCAAATGTGCCCTCCTACTTATGTACCTTATGGAAATATAAGCAAAGGAGACATCAATTCATGCTTAATGTAATGTCTTCTTACATTAGAGAGAATTTCTCATCAGATGGATTTTGTGATGAAATCTGAACACCTCTTGGTTGATGACCAAAACTACTGTTCCTGTATATATGCTGACTTACTAAAAATAAGTTTTAGAACATAATTCTAACCAGATCATAGCAAATACTACTTTATCTGGCAGAAGAGCTAATATTAAGAAATGCCTTACTTTCTTCAGATTCAGGTTTTGTCTGCTACCCCCCCCACCAAGTGACATGATCAGGTTGATTTTAGATATTCTATTATAATGTACTAAAATGTAGGATGATCAGATCTGAAAATGCATCATGTTAATAACTGAAGTAAGGATTTATTTATTTATTTATTTTTGAACTCAGGGTTTGAAGAAAAAAAAAATGCCATGCCCTTTAAGTTGAGAAGTTGGCTGAATCAGTCAATATTTGGGGAGAAATTTCATTTTGTAATCCTATTTTCTTTGCAGAGCTAGTAGGTTAGAAATGGCCTTTTAAATGTGCAACTTTACATCCTGGGAGGATGACTTTCAGGTTGGTTTCGAAGGCTGGGTTGCTTTGCCCTCAATGCTGAGCAGGGTTTTGCAAGGAGAGAGATGTCACCCTCTTTCTGCCAGGCCGGCTAGGGGGCACAGCTCAAATGCCACTCACACATCCACAGCAAAAAGGCCCAAGATCTGAGCTGAGACATAAGCGCCATCATCAGTGTCTCTGAACTGTGAGCTGTGGGGAGTGCTTCAGGCATGAACTGAGTGAAGAGAAGTCTGGGCTCATTCTCTTTCAGAAATATTTATTAAAATAACTCCAAGGGAAAAGTGTTTTCTTCCTGGGATTGCCCAATGTTAACCAGTTATAGCTAAAACCCCTCCAAAATAATAGTCTTAGGATTACATAGGAAATGTACAAGTTCTCATCTTGTAAATTCTCCCTTTTCTCCAGCCACTTTCTACCTTTTTCCTGATTGTGAAGACTCTAGGAATATCAGAAAAAAAACTAAAAATCGTGAACTGACTTTAGGTTCTTCCTTAGTTGGTGGGCTCTCAAAAACTCTCAGAGGGGCACCTGGGTGGCTCAGTGGGTTAGAGCCTCTGCCTTCGGCTCAGGTCATGATCCCAGGGTCCTGGGATAGAGCCCCGCATCGGGCTCTCTGCTCAGCATGGAGCCTGCTTCCCTTCCTCTCTCTCTGCCTGCCTCTCTGCCTGCTTGTGATCTCTGTCTATCAAATAAATAAATACAATCTTAAAAAAAAACCCTCTCAGATCTGAGAGAGCTGAAATTACTCATTTGCATATTCCTCATGGTAAAGAACAGTGCCTTCAGACAGTATGTTTCATTTCACAAACAGACAAAATATGGAGTCTCTAAAAACTGTGTGTGTGTGTAAGGGTGGGTGCTGATAAGCATAAACATATTAGAGCTTTTCCTTTTCACTCTTGGATGTTTCTTTCACACTTAGGACTTATTTGTCTTCCTGAGCTTTCTAGCAACCATTCTACAAAAGAGAGGATT
Organism: Taxidea taxus jeffersonii; assembly: GCA_003697995.1. Taxonomy (NCBI): domain Eukaryota; kingdom Metazoa; phylum Chordata; class Mammalia; order Carnivora; family Mustelidae; genus Taxidea; species Taxidea taxus. The sequence continues at coordinate 16,957 of RCUC01139559.1, forward strand.
TATCTAATACTTTTCTATTACATAAACTTTGGTTGTGTCCATATTAAGAGACTGGTTTAGCTGACGTTAGCAATTAACCTCTTTGTTTGGTCTAGGTACCGTTTGTAACCGGGGGACAGCCTTTCCCCTGGTTGCTTTATTATCATACCGTTATACAGCCTGCCACCACTGCCCCCGATGGCTGACTTGACGCTGAGCACTTGTTTGTTTGCTGTCACCGCAACAGGTTGTAATGAGAATGAGGCAGACCACTTGGACCGGGATCAGCAGCCTTACCCACCCTCGCAGAAGACCAAGCGCATGCGAACCTCCTTCAAGCACCACCAGCTCCGGACCATGAAATCCTACTTTGCCATCAACCACAACCCAGATGCCAAGGATCTCAAGCAGCTTGCTCAGAAAACAGGCCTCACCAAAAGAGTTTTGCAGGTAAGAAACCTCCATCCTTGGCTGTGTATACCTCTCCCTCATCCTTGCCAGTAAAAAGAGTTCTCTTCCCAGTTTCGAGCAATACAGATATTTCCTGTACTGCTTTTCGTTAGTTTACCTTAGTTATCTCCCTAGAGGGTAGGCAGAAATTTTGCAGGGGCTTCCTGGAGGGTGTCCCAAGACAGACCCAGGATCTTTTAAAGTGCAGCCACCTTCTCCTTGTAGATGGAGAGATGGGCCACCAAAGCCAGCACAGCTTGCCTCACTGCTCTGTAATGTGGCTGACATTATTTCTACATGTTGTGGCTTTAGGGAGTTCCATTCACACTAGGCTCAGTGCAGAGTTGAACGGGGACCTGCTGGGGCTTTTGTATTTCAGCAAACTCTGGGCAGCCTCACTCACAGGCCAGGACCTTCCAAATGCAGATCAACCTTTTTTTTTTTTCAACTCCTGAAAAGCCACAGCAACGAACTGTATCAAGTATTTTCCCATTTTAGTAAACCATATCTCCAAACTACACTTTGAGGGTTAGGTGTGCTGTCCAGTTGTTTTCCTAAACTCACAATGGTAGGAATATACAATTAATGAAATTATGGGTTGCTGTGGGTCACCTGTGATCCTCTTCTACTTCTCAGTGACAAATTGCACACACTTAAAATTCCACCAACTAGTTTCTGGCTGCTTGTGGTCTGTGGCCCCAGACCCCCCATTTTTCCTATGCAAAGACGACTTACCATGTGTCAGACTCAAGGACAGCCTGAAATCTGTTTCAATGATGTTTATTTCATATGGGTCGTTCTTACTTTGCGAAACTTTCAGTGATCCTGCCCCTCCCCCATTCTCAAAAGATAACAAACAGTTAAGGAATCAGGATATATTTTCCCCCTTTATCTCTGTGCCTTCATTTCTAGGGTATCTCCACTTAAGTGTCAGTTGTCCCAAGGAGTACTTGTTAATGCTGGGGGGATATATGCAGTTGAGAGAGTATCTGTAGCATTACTCGAATTACTCTGTTCTAAAAGAAAGCACCCCCCCCAAAAAAAACTCCTCCTCTCCCAAGAAAAATAGACAATTTAAAAAGAAAACATACACTCAAAAAAAAAAAAAAAAAGAAAGAAAAGAAAAGCAAGCAAGAACAAAAAAAAAAAAAAAAAGAGAGAGAAAGGAAAGAAAGAGAGAGAGAAAAAAAAGAAGTATAAAATAAGCATCGGTAAAGAAATCAATTGGGATTGGTTTGCAGGTTTGGTTCCAAAACGCACGAGCCAAATTCAGAAGGAACCTTTTGCGGCAGGAGAATGGGGGTGTTGATAAAGCTGATGGCACGTCGCTTCCGGCCCCGCCCTCAGCAGACAGCGGCGCTCTTACTCCACCCGGCACTGCGACCACTTTAACAGACCTGACCAATCCCACTATCTCTGTAGTGACATCCGTGACCTCTAACATGGACAGCCACGAATCCGGAAGCCCCTCACAAACTACCTTAACGAACCTTTTCTAACATTGGTTTTTTTTTTTTTCCTAATTCTTCCTCTTCTCTTATTATTCTAATTATTATTATTTTATTATTTACAAGATTTTTTTTTTCCTAACCCACAAGATATTTGGGAAATAAAAACAACAGCTTGGTGTTATTAGCATCTGAAGCCACTTGGCAAATGAGTTTACAGTATTGTCTTCTTTACAAAGTATTTTTTTTTTTTGTCTACAAAGTGTATTTGTTTTTTTTAAAATTAGATCTTTTCAGTTGGTAAGGGGAGTTTTTGAATTATTCTAATAAGTGCCTCTTAAAATTGTATGTTACTTATTTCCAGAATCTCGAAGAAAAAAAAGTGGTATTATGATGGGTAAATAACTATATTCCCCGTTAAATGATTAGGGTAATAAAATAATCAGATAATTAAAGTCATTCTTTAAATCTTGGGATTGTATGTGTATTTATGGAATTTTGAAAACTTCACATTGTTTTTTTAATTTTAAAACTGAAAAAAATGTTTTGATTATTCTTTTTTCTTACAAATGAGGAATATGATTAAACAAAAGCATTGTCTATAGCAGCTCCAAATACTAAAGATTAATTAGGTGGGAAATCTGTTCCAAGGAAATGACTTTTCCTTCTTTTCGGGATGTACATCCCAGCAAAACTTGTTAGTTAGTTACTTGTGTCTCAACATTTGGAAAATACTTATATTCCCTCTGTATCTGTGAAAATTCCATATTAAGTTTGAAATTCTATACTTTTAACTGAAAGCTAAAAGTGATAGTTGTAAAACCATTGTTTCTAAATTAATTTTTTTTCCTAGGGAAAATGGAAATAAGCAAAATATAATTTTTTAAGAAGTCAAAAAAATCAGTATAATTTAATTAATAGATCTATTAATTGGCTTCAGCTGTACCATGATATTGTATCTGGCATTCTATATGAATAAAGTTGTGTTTTTTTTTTGAACCTTAGACTAATATCAAAACCAAGAAATCTTTGATTTGTTTTGCTTTATTTTACTTTGGCATAGGTTGATATATTTGTCAGAAAAAAAGACTTTTCTGACATTACAGATTTAAAATTATTAGTCTTAAAGTAGATAAACTCAGAAGCCTTGTGGATGCTGATCTGAATATATTTCCTAGTTTACAGTAGCATTTTTTTCTTTTAATTTAAGCTAAAATCTTAATGGTCTGGGCAGTGGTGAATGTTCATCTATATGCTTCTGTTGTAGTTAAATACCAATTAGATTGTGGATTTCCTAAAAAAAATAAATAAAAAAGAAGTCAAGATATATGTCTTGCTTTAGTGGATTGTTAAGAATAACTTTGCACATATTCTCCACTTTTTGGACCCCTTAAATCTCCTACGGTGGTCAAAGTGGCTATTTAATAGATTTTAAAGGTGTCCTTCTGGCTGTATAAATGTGTGGTTACATATTGACAGTTCACTGCCCACATTAAAGTGCATTATTGTAACTTTTGCTCAGGGTCTTTAGAAAATTAGCACAGAAAGTAGCTTATTTTTTAAAAAAAAAAGATGGTGGAAGATAAGTTAACACTGTAACAGAAGAAAGGTGTGATTGCCATTATATATTTAGCAAGTGTGGTTATCATCTTATATGGAGCTTAAATCTTGACTTTTCATATTTCTATTACATTTTGGGCATTTACCACTAACCAGACCAAACAACCTTGGTAAGGCTGAGATCTTATTAATACACTTTTACAGGTAAAATATTGATACTTATAAATTTTGTTCTTTGACAGAACAATGTATGGTACTATAGATCTACTTTATTAAGTAGACTAATTATAACTCAGTTCTCCTATGTGCCTTATGATATAACTTGGAAGTAAGTTTGTGAAAAATCAGGATATATGTGTTGTTTGTTAAATTAACTGTTTTAAGCCCTTTTGACACCTCACTAGTTTTGTACTGTTTTACCTCTTATTTCCGAAACTCTTTTTATGGTGTATCCTGTTAGAGGGGACAAACATGTCATAGAAAGCAGTTGTGCACTCTTTCAAATATAGTTGATAAATTCAATAATCTTATATATTGAGCTTCGTGTTTAGAGTACAGTAAGTGGTCTAGCAAAATTGTCCATGTTTCTTTGTTTATTGATAAATGCATTGTATAGAAACTATTTCCCCTAAATATTTATGGACCAAACAATTGTGATATATCCTATTAAATTTGTGTGAATAAACCATTTTGAATCTAAGGAGTTTTATTTCCCATCAGTTTTATTTAAGGCTTAACTGTACTAGTGTGTTTCCAATATCTGTATGTAAAAGTTATTAAAGTGGTAATACAAAAAATTTTTAAATATTCAAACATACAAATAGTTTTCAGATTTCCAAACTTCTGATTCATTTTAAATGTACACACCATTGCATATGCAATGTAATTCAACTTAAATATATTTTCTTATAATAAAAGTAATGCCCCATCGATTTGACTCCGCCCAATTTTTAGAATTAAAAACAAGATCATTAGCAGATAAAGTAATTGCATGAAAAGAAACTTAACTATGATTAAGATTTAATATTAGGTCTATTGAGCACAAGTGGATATTTGTAAATCAAAATAGAAATTGCAGACCCCTAAAAGCCAAGTTGCTCTGTAGTTAATAAATTGTCACTATGATTTTTTTCAGGGAGAACAAATCTTGGGGCATTACAGCCAAACATCCCGACGTTTGAAAATTCCCTAAAGTATTAAAAGAAGGGGAAAAGTTTGATCGGAAATCCACTGCAGTGAAGACAAAGACAATATTAGGTTATGATAATCATACATTTTAAAATCTATTGAGCCAAAAAAAAAAAAAGAGAGAGAGAGAGAAAGAGAGAGAGACTTAAATGTCATTTACTGAATGTTAACAAAAATTCTGTTCTTTATGGTGTCTAACACAAATGGAGGCTTAAAGTTATGTGGTTTAAAACAAAATTAGATAAGCTGTGTATAAACCAGAGAGCAGCCTGGCGGTAATATGCCCACCCCATATTTGAAGAAAATTATTATTGCTAAAAAAAAAATCCAACACATTTGTCAAGCACAGTAATTGTAAAATAAAGTCCAAAAACATCCATTTCACTTGCTTGCTAATGTGTACTAGTCCTATCTGTTCATGGCATTTTCTAATTGTAAATTCAAAGAAAGCTATCACTCCTTTGAGAGTATAGGATCAAAACCCAGTAATTTTAGTATTATTGTTTACTCCTTCCTTTTTAAACAGAAATCTCTGCATGCACTTTTACATCTGTCACTTCTAGTGTACATCTCTGTATGATGACTTATCTTTGCTGTTTCTTGTATAATAAATAGCTTTCATTAATAAACATTTTATTTGATGCAAACATAGTTAACTTTATGTTAAATACACACTGTTGAAATTCCTTTTGAACACTGTCTTAAGAGGCAGCACGTACATTTCCAACTTGTGATACTTAGGGAAAAAAAGTCCAAACAATCTAATGAAGCGAAATTCTGGTAGTCTAGGATAAAAGGACTTACCTGGTTTTTAACTTTTCATGATTTTTTGTTTGTTGTATTCAATCGACCCATGTATTAAAAATTTAAAAAAAGCAAACACAAGTTACAACAAAAAATAAACCTTAGAGTAAACTATCCTATAAAATTTCAGCAATTTTTTTAGATTATTAGGGTAAAATTTATAGATCCTCTGTAAGTTTACATGTTTGCTATGCAATGGGCAAATTTATTGAAGTATACAAATATATCCTGAACTATGCAAAGATCCAATCTTTGCATAGTTCAAATTACATATGATATTACAAACAAAGGAGCAAGTGGAAAGAAAAACAAATATGTAAGAATGAGGTTTTTTTAATTGTTAAAGGGAATATTTGAAGAAAGAATTTTTTAACGATTCTTATTTAGCTGTATATCCAAAGCAGATGTTAAACAAATTAACATATAACTTTCCAGAAAATTTTTCATTATGATGAAATTTTTATTATATACAAATGAACCCTATGTAAATGATGTAACTTTTATGAATGACAGACATTAAATATTTCACTTACATGTATTCTCAGAACTTTGAATGTTTTCTTAAATGCTTTCACTTCCTGAATGCTAAAAAAGGGAAAAAAATTTAAAAAGAGAGGGCAACTTACTAATGAAAAAAGAAAAAAGCAATGCACCATGACAAGTAGACTATTTTGAGGGATCATGAAACATGTTGGTTTTGTCAGTAACTTGAATGTTTATGCCTCACCGAAACTCATCCATGGCTATAGCAACTTAAATAGATTTTCCAATACATTTCCACCCCGTTTATTCAAATCCTTGTCCTACAGCTTTGCCTTCTCTCCCTGTGCTATCACCTATGGCAGTTTCGGTTAGAAATATTTTGGAGCCTCGCCTGGTTTTACAGACCTTTAAATATTTGTCTGGTATGTGAAATGCAGGGAGACCAAAGGGGGAAAGAACATAACTGCAATTAGACATCTGAAAAAAATAATACAAATTTGAAACAGACACATTTTTAAAAAGTAAAAGAAAGGAGCACTCATTATATGAGTGGCAAGAGAAGAAAAGCTTGCGATGTTGGAAGGTCTGTCATGCTTTCCTGTGATGTACCATGGTTTTTCAGTCTGGGCAACCACACATTTATTTTTGGGCATGGAAGAGAAGGATGTAGACTTCTTAGAAGGCAGCAAGGTACTAAATTTTCATAGTTTCTACTTCCCAGATGCCTGGGTTAGTCTAACTTCTGGCAAATTGATCTCGGGCAAAAAAAGCTTTACAGAGTTAGCATCTGTCAGTTTTGGTTGAGTGACCCCCTTAATGTTGACTTACAGAGGAGGTAGCCTTTTCATACCTCAAATAAGGATAAAATTCCATAATAAAGGACACAAAGCAAACACTTTTAAGACCTGGGTGATTTTTCATCACCTAAAAAATAGATAGCTTTATTTAACAAAACCCCTGTAGACTCCACAGCACATTCTTTTACAATAACGTTTCTTTGAAGTCAAAGCATTTTATAAACCACATATTCCTATCATCTCATTTTCTGTTTCAGCGTGCTTGCAAAGAGCATCATGGAGAAAAGTGTTAGAAGTGGGAAGTCCTGGAATGGAAACATGGAATCATGTCTTTCTAGGCTCTTAAGGAGAATACTAGGGAGGATACCGTTGTCATAAAAGATAAATATAAACACCTAATTTGGTATGGAGTTTTGCTATTTTGTTTTCAACTATGCTTTAAACAAAGCTAGCTTTATTGGTAAGAGAGCTTGTGTACTCTCAAGGTGATTCAATACTTTTTACGTGTATGGTCTCTAGATGCAAGGATTAAATAAGGGCACTGGGACTTATTCCAAATTAGAGAAACGGCACTGTATGGTCTTTGAAACCATACATAGATAAACTCTGGATTGGCCTTTTGGATTTTATATTTTTAGCAGTTGGGAACCAACTCTGAACATTCAAATAAATAAAATCCTCTGATGTAAAGCCACAGTCCTTTGCTTTACAGCCAATGTGAAAACAGAAGTTATTTTCCTTATGGCATGCCATTGATTCTGAAACATTTTTATATTACCTACTCTGCCCTTCCAACATTTTTTTCAGAGTAATATTACCATTTACCTTATTTTCAAAATACATTATAATTCTAAGTTAATATATTATTTTGAATGCCCTCTGGGAAAATTATCTTTTCATTTAACCTGTTTTCAACGCAAAAGAAAGAAAAAGAAAAAAAAAAAGCTCAGAACTGTGCATGGTACTCAAGGAAAAGTCTATGAATATGATGTAAGTAGCAATATAATCACTGCAATGAAGTTTCTTTTTATCTGTGCTGCAAAATAGTTATTTTTATCCAACATCACTTCCCACTTCCAACATTTCTTTGTGAATATTAATATAGTAAACCCTCCTTTATCATGCATCACATTAACAAGTTTTTTTTCCCCTTGGGTTATTAATTTTTGCTTCTTTGCACTACATTTATCTTGTGCTGAAATGACAAAAAGCGGGCAAGAATAGGGATCCAGGTATTAGAAAGTTCCTGGTGTGCATTTCTCTGTGCTTTTTCTTCTCATATTAGAATTGTCAGGAACAATTTTTTTCCTTTGGAACTTCTTGTTTACATCTTGCATGATCTTATAAATTAATCTGAAGAGTAACTGGATACCTTTTATGGTTATTTGAAAATAAAATTTGTTACAAATAAGATGCTCCAGGTCTCTGTTGCCTCTATTATTCATGAATATATTAATTTTTTCCTGTGCTTTCCCACTGAACCAGAAAATATTAACCTCAAAGGATATTTAGATTGTTATTTATGACAAATATACAAAGATGAAGAAATTCAAAGGTGAAGTTGCCTTTACATATTTCCCATTCTGCTTCTTTTCCTTCTCCAGAGTAGCAAAAATCATGCAGGGCTATCTGCTTCAACTCTGACATTCAAGGGTTTTGACAGCTTGCGTCATTTAAAGTTATGTTTATTATTCAGTAAACTTTAATTCTATAGAATAAATACCCTTTATGAAACGTGATTTTTGAAAAGCGTAGAGGTATTTCACCATTTTAAGCAGCTGAAGCTGTTTGAATTCAGGAGTGGTTTTTCAGAAGGAAAATATAGTGGGGAATTATTTTAAATATAATATTTGAAACATCTTACCAGGTTGACCTAGATGCTCTGCAGGAATTTTAAAGAGCTATAAAAACTTCCAAAATGTTATGATGTGAATAATTAAATGATGGTATTTTTCTATGATATAAATTGAGACAACTTATTTTATAAATACAATTACATAGTTACTTTATTATTTCAGTGCACATACATATGAAATCTCCTTCTGGATATTTTAATGACATCTTTGTATTTCCAAGCGTTCTAACATAGCTTTTAATGCAATTTTCTTCTTAAGTATCACCAGTGTCTTTGTGTGTTTTGTATATTTTCTAACAGCCATGAAAAGATATGTATTTTTAAGAAAGAAGGCTCATTCCTTGTAAACCTATTCTTAATTAAAAGCAAAACAAAAGATCAAAATAATGGCAATTTTCTGTCAGTTGGAGATATTATAATAGGCCTTCTTTTTAACCCAACACGGAGCCATGCTCCTGAAAGTATTCCCACTAATACCAATAATCTTTCTAGATTCTGTGTAGGTTACTATCTTCACAGAGCTTGGCCATAACTTTGTTCTTTATTGGAATCACATTGCTGTTTTGAACTTTTCTGTTCAACAAAATTTGATGAAGGCTATTCATCTATTAAAAGAGGCACATTAGAAACAAACATTTCTTTTACAATTCAAAGAGGGTGTTTTTGTTTAAATTGAGCCTTACTAGTGTTAAGGTGATTGAACCCCCATGAGTTCATTAGTGAACAAGAAGTATAAATCGGCCCATCTACTGTGTATATGTACACATAAGCATATACTATGGTAGGTTAAATACGCAAGTTATATCACGGACTGAGCTAGATTCTGAGGCCTCCCGAGACCTGTCACGATACATGCACCTTCAGTAGCCTGAAAACCTATTAAGTGTTGCACTACGAAACATGCGGTTTCAGCTCTGGTATTCTTTTTCTTGGGTACCTCGCATTGGAATGTATTACTAGTAAAGATGTTCACCATGGGCTTTGTTTTTGTTTGCGTCTTGGCCCAGATATGGATAAACTCATGGAATCACTCTCTGTGCTGGAAAGAGCCTTACTAGGTTGTGTGGTTCAAATTCCCATTTATTACTATTATTTTCAGTTGAAACAGAGAGCACTCGGACATGTATTTTTAGTTCAGACGACTGTGGGCCCTTCTCAGAAAAGTATGGACCTCAAAAGAGTTTCAGTTTAAAGCTCAGCAGATTTGCTCTTTTTTTTTTAAGAAAAAACAATTGCTAAAACGTGTCGTTGCAGCAATATGGCCACTGCTAAAACCCTTTATCTATCACTGCTGCATTGTTAGTGCAATTTATATTCCACCGAGAAACATTACAATGATTACAAAACACTGACGGCTTTTACTTAATGGAATTCCTTCCTTCCTTCCTTCCTTCCTTCCTTCCTTCCTTCCTTCCCTTCCTTCCTTCCTTCTCTCTTTCTTTCTCTCTTTCTTTCTTTCTTTCTTTTTTTCTTAAGATTTTATTTATTTATTTGACAGACAGAGATCATAAGTAGGCAGAAAGGCAGGCAGAGAGAGAGGGGGAAGCAGGCTCCCTGCTGAGCAGAGAGCCCGATGCGGGGCTTGATTCCAGGACCCTGAGATCATGACCTGAGCCAGAGGCAGAGGCTTAACCCACTGAGCCACCCAGGCACCCCCTTAATGGAATTTTCTATAAATGTTCACATTTCTTCTTCTTAGGAGATGAGCTTCTCCTTAGCTCATCTGTTGCTCACCCTCATTCCTCTGAAATTCTTTCATCTCAGTTCTATTCCCATGACACTATTGAAACCCCTTTCGTTTAAGTTAGCAATGATCTTTTTCTTACCCAAATCATGGCATTTTTCTTGTCTGTATTCACATTTGCTTTCCTGCCAGATTTTTACACCCCTTATTACTTGCATGTCCTTGAAACGATGTCCCTGATTGGCACTTGCCACAGGCAGCGCACCTGCTGCTTCTCTCCCCAGCTCTGCTGACTCAGAGCCCATCACAGGCCAGCGCCGCCTCTCCCCTCTGCTTGCTTCTCTCAAAACTGCATTCTTTCTTAAAGGTTCAAGTTTTTAGTGATGACTCCAAATATATTTCTTGGGTTATTTCCACCTGACTGTTCTGTTCGTTGAAGCACAGCATAAATAAAATTGAACACATTTTCTTCTCTTTGGCCAAATGTCCTTCTGGACTTTTTCCATTTCTGGTAATGGTAGGACTCTTCTCCTGGTGGGTCATGCAGGCTGAGAATCATCGAGTTAGCAATTTTTCCATTGCCTTTCCCTTTACAAATTATTTTATAGCATTTTGTTACCAAATCCTATTTATCCTTTCTTTATTGTATGTCTTTGATCAGCCCTCTTGATCTACCTCTTTTTGCCATGCCCTCTACCACTATACTCACTGGAACTAGGTTTTCTTAGCATGGGAGAAGATATTCTCTGTAGGAGATCATTAGATATTTCAATTATTGTTTTGCTTCCTCATTCCTGTGCCCTAAGAGTAGAACCAATGGCTAGGGATTTTAAAAAAGATTATATTTAAATGAATTATATGAAATCACTTTCTTACTAATGTAGAATCATATAACCAAAAAGATGGTGAACTCTCTCTGTGGGGATTTAAAAAGAGCCTTGTTATCATTTATTTGGAGGATCTGGAGGAGAGCTTTCACAGTCTACATATAACTGGAATAGAATATACCTATCATTAGTTTTACTTGAAAACATTTAAAAATGTCAATTGCATATTAAAACAAAAGAGATACACAATAGGAGAAAATAAATGTTACTTGAATTGGGAACATAAAATCTACTTCAAAGAACATTATGATCTGCATGTAGACCCCAGTTCCTTAGGAATACCTAGGTGGAGGAGTTTGAGAAGTTGTGAAGCATAGACAGTCTCCAAGATTCTTTGTGGTTCCAACCATACGTGACAGGTATATGAAGAAGCAGAATCATAGTTTTTGGACAGGCAGACCTGAGTTCATAGCCTACTTCTTCCTCCGAGATTCTAGTCCAAGCCCTGATTTGTCCACCTTCCTTATACTGCCATTACAACTTTGTGGGTTCCTTTGCTTCTTGCTTCTTTCTACTCAGAATCCTTCCCGTACGTGACAAGGGTCATCTTTCAAAATATTGTCTTTCCATGACACCGTCTTCCTCAAGAATTTTAATGGGTTCTCATTGTATATATGATTAAATATATACTCGTGGAAACAGTTAAGATTCTTCATAATATGACTGTCATACTTTCTCAGATTACTTTTCACTCCTTCCCAACACTAATACTTCATTGTCAGTATCACAGGGATATTCTCACCATCATAGTTTTGCACGCCATATCTTCTCCAGTCATAAAATATTTTTGAGACTTCTTATCTGCCTAAATCTTACAAATTATTTTTTTCATTATTTATTTCATATATAACACCAATAAGTCAACATTTCAGAAGAAATAAAATCACCTAGTATCCCCAAAGCATCATATAGCATCTACATAACTTTTTCCTATGTTCTTTTCCAGTCTGGTATTTTTTTATGAAATTATAATAATTTTGTTAAAGCTCATAGTGTGGTACCTGGGACATGAGAAACACTTAATAAATGGTACCTGCTTTGAATCTCAAAACTATCATTTCTTCAAATTATTCTAATTGTATCTCCATGAAAATTGTCTTCATTAGTACTTGGGTTTTTTTTTAAATTTATTTAACAAATTTTAATTCCAGAGGTGCCTGGGTGGCTCAGTTGGTTAAGAGTTGGCCTTTGGCTAGGGTCATGATCTCAGGGTCCTGAGATCAAGCCCCACATAGGCTCCCTGCTCAGCAGGGAGTCTGTTTCTCCCCTCCTTCTGCCCATCCCCACACTCCTGCTCTCTCTCTCTTTCTCTCTGTGAAATAAAATCTTTAATTTTTTTTTAAATTCCGGGATAGCTAACATGCAGTGTTATATTAGTTTTAGGTGTACAATTTAGTGACTCAACAATTCTATACAACACCCAGTGCTCATCACAAGTGCCCTCCTTAATTCCTAGCACCTATTTCACCGAGCCCTCCATCTCCTTCCCTCTAGTAACCATCAGTTCGTTCTCTATAGTTAAGAGTTTGCTTCTTGGTTTGTTTTTCTCTCTTTTTCCCTTTTCTCATTTGTTCTGTTTCTTAAATTCCACATACTAGTGAAATCATATGGTATTTGTCTTTCTCTGACGTTTTTCACTCAGTATTAAACTCTCTAGCTCCATCCATTTATTTCTTCTTTATGGCTGAATAATATTCCATTATGCATACCACATCTTTATCCACTCATCTATTGATGGACCCTTACTTGTGTTCCTTCCATAATTTGGCTATTTTAAACAATGCTGCTATCAACATAAGGGTACATGTATCCCTTTGAATTAGTGTTTTTGTATTTTGGGGGTACACCCAGTAGTGTGACAACTGGATCATAGGATAATTCTATTTTTAACTTTTTGAGGAATCTCCATACTGTTTTTCATAGTGGCTGCATCAGTTTGCATTCCCACCAGCACTTGTGATGATTGATGTCTTCCTTCCTGACCACTGTATAACTCATTGTACGTCTCATACAGTTGACATGAGTAATATTAGGTCATTAACATATACACATTGTATGTATAATTATTTTTTATGTGTCCCTCAAATATTATACCTTTCTTGAGAAAAGGGATGATGTCTTATATTTCCATTGTCTTTCTAAAGGTGCTAGAAAATAGCAATTGTTTGGTAAGCATTTTTATTTATTTATTTATTTATTTTTAAAAAGATTTTATTTATTTATTTGTTAGAGAGAGAGAGAGCGAGCACAGGCAGACAGAGTGGTAGGCAGAGGCAGAGGGAGAGGGAGAAGCAGGCTCCCCGCAGAGCAAGGAGCCCAATGTGGGACTCGATTCCAGGACGCTGGGATCATGACCTGAGCCGAAGGCAGCCGATTAACCAACTGAGCCACCCAGGCGTCCCGGTAAGCATTTTTAAAAATTGAGTTGTGAAGCACAGATAGTGGACAGGATAGGCTGATGAAGACATTTTGACCTGAACTCTGGAGGACAAAGCAGCTTTAACTACGAATTACTACCAGTACTGTTAATTCTTGACGGAATTCAGGGGAAGGGTTACAGATGGGGGTCAAGCAGGACTTGCTCAAGTCTTACTTTCCTTCTTTAAGATCAGTAAGTATTTCTTGGAGTTGACCTCTCTAGAATGATGAGCATATAGTATGGCATATAATGGAGCATACAAAAACCCATCATCATTATACATTTTTGAAACGGAGAGTACTCAAGGGACCAGTCCTGGTGCCGTGACTGGGAAGCACAGGATCTCCTTGCCCTAAGCCATTTGGTTATGTTACTACAGAAGTTCTTCCCATTTTATTAAGAGCACTTACCACTCCTACTTTTTGAAGGTGCACTTGAAAAGAATTAAAAATCCAAAGAGCACTAATCACTAATGATGACAACACAATCATACTACTGAATCATAATGCCTTACACTGAGACAAAGTCGTTTAGTTGTTGTGCCCTTCACTTGTCTATCCTTCTGGCCTGAGTCTTGGATTGTGTATTGTCCTGACCAGACTTTCTTATATATTCATGAGGCATTGAATTTTGCATTTCAATAAGCATATATATATATATATATTTGGTGCCAGATGAGTGTTAAGCTATGTTTTCTCCTCTTGCCAGCACCGAGTGTACCTGGCTTCACAAACCTCTAACCACCAGCATCATCTTATCAATATATAGATGCAGAGCAAAAACAAATTTTACACATACATCCAGGTTTGGCATCAAACCTTTGCAGTATTCGCAGCCTAGCTTCCACCAGCTCCCTCATTCTGGTTGAGAATCCCCATGGTAAAGACAGTGGCATGTTGTTTCCTCCCCCAGAGGCCACAGCTCTCTGGTGTTTATAGGTCCTATGATTTTCCAAGGATGTCTGTGGGTTTTGGTATTCTTCACAATAGAAAACAGAAATTAATTTCCTCTACCAGATCCACTCTAATAGCCCTTATTAAGCATGAACGTTTTGAGATTAAGTAATAACCAGTATACTATTGGTCACCTTTCTGTTAATAAAGTAAATGTGACCTTTAAATAAGTATATGTAGGTGTTATTAGCAACAAACGCTAATGAACATTGAAATAAGAGGCTCTGAAGTATTTTTTTTCTTCTTTTTTTTTTTGGATATAGATGAACATTTTTAAAAAAGATTTCATTTATTTATTTTAGAGAGACAGAAATAGAGAGAGCCAGAGAACAGGGGGAGGAGTAGGGGGAGAAGCATGGGGGAAGGGAGAGGGAAAGGGAGATAACTCCAGCAAACTCTGCACAGAGCACAAAGCCCCTGAGGGCTGACCCCACCATCCTAAGATCACTACCTGAGCCATAACCAAGAGTCAGACACCCAATCAGTTGAGCCACCCATGTGCCTCAAGGTGGTAGGTGAACTTTTTGAAAGTATGATCAAGTTTGCAGATAGGAATATATTAGGTCAGTTGGCCTCAGATTCTTTTAGGAATCAAAAACTTTCTTGCTAAGGTTTTTCACAGAACTGAGTATATCAAACAAGTAAGAACAAGGCTTGTTTGGGTGGCAAGAAGAAGGAATATGGGAGGTTGTAGTTCTGTCATTGTCTCCAACCTCTTCAGACACAACAACCTTGAGCCTTGCCATGGGGTCTGGGGGATTCGAAAACCACAATTTTGGCTCCAGTCCTGAGATCCTGTTACAGATTTTGATAAAAGTGTGGAGAGGAACAAAAGTGATTCTCTGTGGCAGTCGGAAGGAGGGAAATGTTGAGTGAGTATGTGATCTTGAATAAATCACTTGAACAGAGCTGGTATTAGTTTCAACAGCTGTAAGAAAGAAAGGCCACCCTGTTTCTAAACTTACCTGATCCTAAGGCTCACCTGGAGAGCTTGCTAAACAAGGAGGGGAAGGTTTTATTCTACCCTCACTCCATGCAAGAGATCTGAAATCTGTTATTTCATAATTATTGTCAAGTGATCAGGTGAATTTGGGAAGAAAACACAGGCTTAGATACTTTCTTCGATAATGTTCATCACCAACCTTTGTGAGGGTTCCACCAACCTTTGTTCCATAACTTCTGTGATGGGGACATTTCTGTAGATTGGTAAAGGTGTAGTAGCTCTGAAAGGCAGGAACTTAAACAAGATGGAAGAAATAGCAACTGTTTGGAGGTGTTTCCTCCCACAGAACTTACCGCAACAGCTGTCAGGAATCTTTTAGAAAGCAGCAAAAACTAAGGTGGACATTGGAAGGATGCATTTTGGGGTTCAGTAAAATATTAATATGCTTTGGGGTGAAATGTGTACTGAATAATGAAATGTATATTTCTGCATCTGTCCAGGCCTTGTCAATCTGGGACTATGGAGGCATCACATTAACTTCAAACACCCAAATCTCAGTGTTTACCCACATTGTGTTTCTAAAAGACTTCCAATATTCTCCTAACACCCCCTTCTGGAAACATCTGGGAGTCCCCAGGGGATGTTTTTAGACATACTAATTTATTAGTCTGTCAGGTACATAATAGGAGGTGCGCTAATGTTCTCCCCTTCTGTTCTGGTTTCCTTTGGTTTCTTCTGCTTATAAAGCTGTGCAAGCATACCCACCATGAGAACAGGACATTTGTGTCAAAGGTGCTATTTTCTGAATGTTTCCAAAGGAGGAGAATGTCTTCTCTCCCACTCACTGGTGCTCTTGTCACTTGGGACCTGACTAGTGCTGTGGGAACCCCCATGTACAGTCCTTCCCTCTATTTCTGCCTGTGGCCTCTTCTGGCCTGACCTTGATACCAGGACACAGGACTGTGTGTGGGAGAAATATCATTGTCATATTAACCGTCCCCTTTACTCCCAGGCATCTGTACACAATACTCCTTCCTCCTTCAGGTCCAAACAGAAGTCCTTAGACAACTAACTCCTGCAAATCTACTCTTCTTAGCCCTGTCCCTTTTGCCAGACATGATTCAACATATTTGAATCTCAATTTGGGCTCAAGGTGGGAGAGCCACTATATATAGCCATGTAGACTGATAACTGATTTAAGAAATCCAGTCCCAGAGAGTACCAATTAATGAATTAATATACCCCAAGGGAGGTGGCTAGGGGCTTTTTCAAAGACTGTTCTTTTCAACGTTTATATTACTGAATTAGTTTGAGGACAGAGCTGTCAAGCTAATCACACTTGCAGATGGCACAAAGCTGGGAGGGACAGAAAGTACAGTCCATGGGAAAATCAGAACTGAAAAGATCCTTAGAGATTGGAAGGTTGGTTTTTAACCCAAGAGATAAAATGTAGTAGAAAGAAGATAAAAAGCTACATGTAGGTCCTAAAATCATCCTACACAATTACAAGCAATTAAATGGTTAACAATTAAATGGTTCCATTTAAATTTATTTTACCATATACTACTTCCATCAAATAAAATCTTACCAGAATCCTTGTATGTAAGGTAAAATCTATTCTGGTTGACGTGGAAGTGGAAGAATGGGATTCCCTTTCTATTCCTTGCCACCTCTCCCCAAAGCGTCTGTGTTTTGGTAAAACACAGTTTTGGCAAAACACAGTCTGAAAACTCTTGGACTCTGGGGTTTTGGGGAGAGTTTGAGGAGGAAGCAATGGGAATACTGAACATAGCTAAGCAGCAGTAAATGTGAAAGAAACGTGATCAGTTTTAGTTCCAGATGGACTCACTATAAACTAATAGTGTGATGTGATTGTTTCCTCAAATATGGTGGGTTAAGAGACTCAGAGAAGTAAGACTGGGAGTCTCTGCTAGACAAACCATACAGGAATGTTACGTTTTCAAACCATTGTGATTATCTGGGGGGGGGGGGTAATTTTGCATTGTATTTTTTCATAAACATTTTGTCATTGTTGGAAGCTTAGACAGGGATGCCACATATGGCTACACAGGCTGTGGACTGTGCAAGTCCAAAGACAATATTTTCAGAGACCAAAATGATTATAAAAAACTGTTCTGCTTATATTTTTATCATATTTTCCTTTAGATTGTCTGCCATTCAGAAATCTAAGATGGGTTCTTTTAAAATCAGACATATGCCAATGGGTTTGGCTGGGAAATGAGACAAATTAAAAAAAAAAAAGGATTTTTGCTCCTCTAGGATTTAAGGAATGATAGTAACATAAAGGTGTGTTGTTTTCTCTTTGGGATGTGGGATAAGAGTAACAGAGGCAATGAAAATACTCCAAACAATTAAGGTTCCCAGTTTTCTTTCCACAATCCACAAAGGAGATGGTTTGTTGTTGGTCTCTCCCCAAATACCAGGGTGGCTTCGGGTTTACCATTTAACTTAGGCCTTGATCTTCTTTAACAGTTTCCTCATCCTAAAAACAAATTATCTCACTGGGATGATCTCCCAATGTTCCTTTTGATTTTAATGCTCTGCAAATCTATTACAGTTTCCAGGCAGTGAAACACATGTCTTTCAGAGATGGAGGTGATAATACACAGTGCATGATATTACAGTTGAATCTATCCATTCCATGTCAGTGTCAAAATGTCCTTGTGGAGATTCTAAAACAACTGTTCTCATAGTAAGGTGCTAGGACCACTGGAGGTTTTCGGGGGTGGGTGGGGGGTCTCAGGGCTTCCGCAAGGTCACCATTATTTGCATAATAATACTAAGATGTTACTTGCCATTTTCACTCTTATTCTCTTTTGAGTGTACAGAGTATGAGTGAAGAGCCAAAGTAACGCCATCTTGGGTAAAGGGAGCCATTTTATGCAATCCCCTAAGAAACCGGATTTGGTAATCCATCAAGGAACCGGTTTGGAAATCCCTTGAACCTGGTGACTAATTAAAAGTGCAGGTCAGCAACTGCAGCCGTTGAGTAAACAGCTGGCAAAAATCCCCTAGACAAAGTAGCCAATCCCCGATAGACAGCACAGCTTAAGCAACACTAACACCAATCCTGTAAAAGGTCACTTATACATGTGACTTTTATGGTTTTTGTCTTTATAAGCAATGCTCAAAGAGGACTGGGCACCCTACTTCCTCCACCTGCTGCGTCGGTGTGTTGGACGGGGGTCCGTGCCCGGGCACGCTCTCAATAAAGAAACCTTGCGCTTGCATTCGGCTCTGTGTCTCCCTGGTGGTCTCATCGGGGGGTCTCGCGACCCTGGCACATCAATGACAAGTTCATGGTCATGTTTCCAGATCCCCTATTGCAGCTAACCTTTAAGAAACTACCATTGTTGGGGTGCCTGGGTGGCTCAGTGGGCTAAAGCCTCTGACTTTGGCTCAGGTCATGATCCCAGGGTCCTGGGATCGAGCCCCGCCTTGGGCTCTCTGCTCCTCGGAGAGCCTGCTTAATCCTCTCTTTCTGCCTGTCTCTCTGCCTACTTGTGATCTCTGTCTGTCAAATAAATAAATAAAATCTTTTAAAAAAAGAAAAAAAAAAAAGAAACTACCATTGTCAAGGTCTGGTGTTAGCAGGCTATTCATAATGATCTGAAAAGCAATTAAAATATTTCTCTTTTCTTTTTTTTTCTTTAAGCTTTTTTATTTAAACATATAATGTAACCCCACCACCCTCTCCAACCCCTCTCCCCCCCAACCCCCCTCAGTTTGTTTTATGACATTAAGAGTCTCTTTTGGTTTGTCTCCCTCCCGATCCCATCTTGTTTCATTTTTTCTTTTCCTAACACCTTAACCCCCAACCCCGTTGTATCTCCACTTCCTCATATCAGGGAGATCATGTGATAGTTGTCTTTCTCCAGTTGACTTATTTCGCTAAGCATAATACGCTCTAGTTCCATCCATGTCGTCGCAAATGGTAAGATTTCATTTCTTTTGATGGCTGCATAGTATTCCATTCTATATATATACCACCTCTTCTTTATCCATTCATCTGTTGATGGACATCTAGGTTCTTTCCATAACTTGGCTATTGTGGACATTGCTGCTATAAACATTCGGGTACACGTGCCCCTTCGGATCACTATGTTCATATCTTTAGGGTAAATACCCAGTAGTGCAATTGCTGGGTCATAAGGTAGCTCTATTTTCAATTTTTTGAGGAACCTCCATGCTGTTTTCCAGAGTGGTTGCACCAGCTTGCATTCCCACCAACAGTGTAGGAGGTTTCCCCTTTCACCACATCCTCGCCAGCATCTGTCATTTCCTGACTTGTTCATTTTAGCCATTCTGACTGGTGTGAGATGGTATCTCATTGTGGTTTTAATCTGTATTTTCCTGATGCCCAGTGATGTGGAGCACTTTTTCATGTGTCTGTTGGCCATCTGGATGTCTTCTTTGCAGAAATGTCTGTTCATGTCTTCTGCCCATTTCTTGATTGGATTATTTGTTCTTTGGGTGTTGAGTTTGCTAAGCTCTTTATAGATTTTGGATACTAGCCCTTTATCTGATTATGTCGTTTGCAAATATCTTCTCCCATTCTGTCAGTTGTCTTTTGGTTTTGTTGAGTGTTTTCTTTGCTGTGCAAAAGCTTTTGATCTTGATGAAGTCCCAGTAGTTCATTTTTTCCCTTGCTTCCCTTGCCTTAGGCGTTGTTCCTAGGAAGAAGTTGCTGCGGCTGAGGTCGAAGAGGTTGCTGCCTGTGTTCTCCTCAAGGATTTTGATGGATTCCTTTCTCACGTTGAGGTCCTTCATCCATTTTGAGTCTATTTTCGTGTGTGGTGTAAGGAAATGGTCCAATTTCATTTTTCTGCATGTGGCTGTCCAATTTTCCCAACACCATTTGTTGAAGAGGCTGTCTTTTTTCCATTGGATATTCTTTCCTGCTTTGTCGAAGATTAGTTGACCATAGAGTTGAGGGTCTATTTCTGGGCTCTCTATTCTGTTCCATTGATCTATGTGTCTGTTTTTGTGCCAGTACCATACTGTCTTGATGATGACAGCTTTGTAGTAGAGCTTGAAGTCTGGAATTGTGATGCCACCAACTTTGGCTTTCTTTTTCAATATTCCTTTGGCTATTTGAGGTCTTTTCTGGTTCCATATAAATTTTAGGATTATTTGTTCCATTTCTTTGAAAAAATTGGATGGGGTTTTGATAGGCATTGCATTAAATGTGTAGATAGCTTTAGGTAGCATAGACATTTTCACAATATTTATTCTTCCAATCCATGAGCATGGAACATTTTTCCATTTCTTTGTGTCTTCCTCAATTTCTTTCATGAGTACTTTATAGTTCTCTGAGTATAGATTCTTTGCCTCTTTGGTTAGGTTTATTCCTAGGTATCTTATGGTTTTGGGTGTAATTGTAAATGGGATTGACTCCTTAATTTCTCTTTCTTCTGTCTTGTTGTTGGTGTAAAGAAATGCAACTGATTTCTGTGCATTGATTTTATATCCTGACACTTTACTGAATTCCTGTACAAGCTCTAGCAGTTTTGGAGTGGAGCCTTTTGGTTTCCACATATAGTATCATATCATCTACAAAGAGCGATAGTTTGACTTCTTCTTTGCCGATTTGGATGCCTTTAATTTCTTTTTGTTGTCTGATTGCTGAGGCTAGGACTTCTAGTACTATGTTGAATAGCAGTGGCGATAACAGACATCCCTGCCGTGTTCCTGACCTTAATGGAAAAGCTCTCAGTTTTTCTCCATTGAGAATGATACTTGCCGTGGGTTTTTCATAGATGGCTTTGATAATATTGAGGTATGTGCCTTCTATCCCTATACTTTGAAGAGTTTTGATTAGGAAGGGATGTTGTACTTTGTCAAATGCTTTTTCAGCATCTATTGAGAGTATCATATGGTTCTTGTTCTTTCTTTTGTTAATGTACTGTATCACATTGATTGATTTGCGGATGTTGAACCAACTCTGCTGCCCTGGAATAAATCCCACTTGGTTGTGGTGAATAATCCTTTTATGTACTGTTGGATCCTATTGGCTAGTATTTTGGTGAGAATTTTCGCACCTATGTTCATCAAGGATATTGGTCTGTAATTCTCTTTTTTGATGGGATCCTTGTCTGGTTTGGGGATCAAGGTGATGCTGGCCTCATAAAATGAGTTTGGAAGTTTTGCTTCCATTTCTATTTTTTGGAACAGTTTCAGGAGAATAGGAATTAATTCTTCTTTAAATGTTTGGTAGAATTCCCCTGGGAAGCCATCTGGCCCTGGGCTTTTGTTTGTTTGGAGATTTTTGATGACTGTTTCAATCTCCTTACTGGTGATGGGCCTATTTAGGTTTTCTATTTCTTCCTGGTTCAGTTTTGGCAGTTTATATGTCTCTAGGAAAGCATCCATTTCTTCCAGATTGTCAAATTTGTTGGCATAGAGTTGCTCATAATATGTTCTTATGATTGTTTGTATTTCTTTGGTGTTGGTTGTGATCGCTCCTCTTTCATTCATGATTTTATTTATTTGGGTCCTTTCTCTTTTCTTTTGGATAAGTCTGGCCAGGGGTTTATCAATCTTATTAATTCTTTCAAAGAACCAGCTCCTAGTTTCATTGATTTGTTCTATTGTTTTTTTGGTTTCTATTTCATTGATTTCTGCTTTGATCTTTATTATTTCTCTTCTCCTGCTGGGTTTAGGCTTTCTTTGTTGCTCTTTCTCAAGCTCCTTTAGGTGTAGGGTTAGGTTGTGTATTTGAGACCTTTCCTGTTTCTTGAGATAGGCTTGTATCGCTATATATTTTCCTCTCAGGACTGCCTTTGCTGTGTCCCACAGATTTTGGACCGTTGTGTTTTCATTATTATTTGTTTCCATGGTTTTTTTCAATTCTTCTTTAATTTCCTGGTTGACCCATTCATTCTTTAGAAGGATGCTGTTGAGCCTCCATGTATTTGGGCTCTTTCCAAATTTCCTCTTGTGATTGAGTTCTAGCTTCAGAGCATTGTGGTCTGAAAATATGCAGGGAATGATCCCAATCTTTTGATACTGGTTGAGACCTGATTTATGACCCAGGATCTGATCTATTCTGGAGACAGTTCCATGGGCACTAGAGAAGAATGTGTATTCTGTTGCTTTGGGATGGAATGTTCTGAATATATCTGTGATGTCCATCTGTTCCAGTGTGTCATTTAAGACCTTTATTTCCTTGTTGATCTTTTGCTTGGATGATCTGTCCATTTCAGTGAGGGGTGTGTTAAAGTCTCCTACTATTATTGTATTCTTATCAATGTGTTTCTTTGATTTTGTTATTAATTGGTTTCTATAGTTGGCTGCTCCCATGTTAGGGGCATAGATATTTAAAATTGTTAGATCTTCTTGTTGGACAGACCCTTTGAGTATGATGAAGTGTCCTTCCTCATCTCTTATTATAGTCTTTGGCTTAAAATCTAATTGATCTGATATAAGGATTGCCACCCCAGCTTTCTTCTGATGTCCATTAGCATGGTAAATTGTTTTCCACGCCCTCACTTTCAATCTGGAGGTGTCTTCAGGTCTAAAATGAGTTTCTTGTAGGCAGCATATGGGTGGGTTTTGTTTTTTTATCCATTCTGATACCCTGTGTCTTTTGATTGGGGCACTTAGCCCATTTACATCCAGGATAACTATTGAGAGATATGAATTTAGTGCCATTGTATTGCCTGTAGGGTGATTGTTACTGTATATTGTCTCTGTTCCTTTCTGATAATACTTTTAGGGTCTCTCTTTGCTTAGAGGACCCCTTTCAATATTTCCTGTAGAGCTGCTTTGGTGTTTACAAATTCTTTCAGTTTTTGTTTGTCTGGAAGCTTTTTATCTCTCCTTCTATTTTCAATGATAACCTAGCTGGATAAAGTATTCTTGGCTGCACGTTTTTCTCGTTTAGTGCTCTGAATATATCACGCCAGTTCTTTCTGGCCTGCTAGGTCTCTGTGGATAAGTCTGCTGCCAATCTAATATTTTTACCATTGTATGTTACAGACTTCTTGTCCCGTGCTGCTTTCAGGATTTTCTCTTTGTCGCTAAGACTTGTAAATTTTACTATTAGATGATAGGGTGTGGACCTATTCCTATTGATTTTGAGGGGTGTTCTCTGCACCTCCTGGATTTTGACGCTTGTTTCCTTTGCTATATTAGGGAAATTCTCTACAATAATTCTCTCCAATATACCTTCTGCTCCTCTCTCTCTTTCTTCTTCTTCTGGAATCCCAATTATTCTAATGTTGTTTCGTCTTATGGTATCACTTATCTCTCGAATTCTCTCCTCCTGATCCAGTAGTTGTTTGTCTCTCTTTTGCTCAGCTTCTTTATTCTCTGTCATTTGGTCTTCTATATCACTAATTCTTTCTTCTGCCTCATTTATCCTAGCAGTAAGAACCTCCATTTTTGATTGCACCTCATTAATAGTTTTTTTTTATTTCAACTTGATTAGATTTTAGTTCTTTTATTTCTCCAGAAAGGGCTTTTATTTCTCCTGACAGGGTTTCTCTAATATCTTCCATGCCTTTTTCGAGCCCGCTAGAACCTTGAGAATCATCGTCCTGAATTCCAGATCTGCCATGTTACCAATGTCTGTATTGATTAGGTCCTTAGCCTTTGGTACTGCCTCCTGTTCTTTTTTTTGTGGTGAGTTTTTCCACCTTATCATTTTGTCCAGATAAGAATCTGCTGTTCTCCTTGTTAAGTGAACTTGGTCTTGGCTGGATTTCTTTGATCTTCTGGGGGAGGGGCCTGTTGTAGTGATTCTCAAGTGTCTCTGCCCCAGGCGGAATTGCTCAGCCCTTACCAGGGGCCAGGCTAAGTAATCCTCTCAGGTTCGCTTTTGTTCCCTGAACGCTTTCCACAGAGTTCCGGAGGACGGGAATGAAAATGGCGGCCTCCCAATCTCCGGTTCAGAGGAGCCGAGAGCTCGGGGCCCCAGTCTTCAGTGCGCCTTCAGAGAAAAGCGTTTAATCACTCCCGTCTCCCCAGCCTCCGGCCGCGCTTGGAGAAAATCGTGCGTAATCAGTCCCATCTCACTGGCTTCTGGGAGCGCTCCGAGCTCACCCAGCCTGCGACCAAGCGTCTCTGTCTCTGGCAGAGTCCCACCTGGAGTCTCCAAACCCCGTAGATCCCTGAGCCCTCCCAGGTCGGAGTCTCCCCGGATCTTGTGGGGACCCCTCGCACAGAGCACCGGCCCGTGTCACAGACCATGGCTCTAGGAAACCCCGAGTTGAGAGTTCACTCCTTGGCTCTGTCTCCACAGCCGGCTTCCCCGCTCTAATACCTGTGAGCTCTGTGACCCTCAGACACCCCCGATCCTTCTGTGACCCCGTGGGACCTGAGTCCACGCTGTCCCCGTGAGGTCTTCACCCCAGTTTAGCCTCTGGAGTGATGTCCCTCCGTGGAGCAGACTTTTAAAAGTCCTGATTTTGTGCTCCGTTGTTTCACCACTTGCCAGGAGCTGGCCCCTCCCCCCGGTTTCTATCTTCCCATCATGTTGGATTCACTTCTCCGCTGGTCCTACCTTTTAGAAAGTGGTCGATTTTCTGTTTCTAGAATTGTTCTTCTTCTTATCTTCGATCTCCTGTTGGATTCGTAGGTGTTCGGAAGGGTTTGATAGGCTATCTAGCTGATCTCCTGCTGCCTGATGTCGTTTCAGCCTGCTACTTCTCCGCCATCTTGACTCCTCCCCTATTTCTCTTTTCTAATTACATACCACGTAATAAGGCCAAATTTTCTTCATATACTGTAAGCAAAACAACACATTGTAACAGACTGAAAACAGAAGCAGTTATGAGAATCTATTTTCATTTCTAATACAGTAAATATTGATATCAATAACCTGTAAAAGTCAAAGTTCTTTGGGGCCTTCAGCAGATACTGAGTCCAAGACTGAGCGGTGCCTGGATGGTTCAGTCAGTTAAACGTCTGACTTCAGGTCAGGTCATGATCTCATGGTTGTGCGATGGAGCCCAGAGTGGAGCCCTACGTTGGTCTCTGCATTCAGCAGGGAGCCTGCTCGTCCCTCTGCCCCTCCCCCACTCATTCTCTCTCTCTTTCAAACAAACAAATAAATAAAATCTCTTAAAAAAGAAAGTCTAAGAGTGAGACCAAATATTTGAGAACAGGTGTTCTAAAAGGTTATAAAATAGTGAAATTTCCTTTTCAAGCAAATTAATTGCTGTTGTTTCTCTGGAACTTCCTGCTGTTCTGTCCTCATTTGGTTACATGAAGGTCCACCAGGAATTTGAAAAGTGATCATCCTATAATACCTGTAGTACTCTTTGTGTTCTTATATTTTGATTTTTGAAGCTATGACATGATACCCTTTCATAGAAATTTTTTCTGAGTTTTGTTTCACTTAAGGGCATTCTTTAGGAAATCTACATAAGAACAAAATGGTAGGATAATGATTAGATCTCCAGTAAGTAAAAAATGAAATGTAGGGATGAAGAAGAAGTTTGGAGACCGAGATGAGGGTGGTAAGCAATACCAGAGATCCAAGATTTGAGAAAAGAGATAACACTCACCACCCTTTTGTATTCCCCAAATAAGCACGTAGGGAGAGCAGGTGTCATAGTCACTGAGGTTGGGAGATTCTCATGGAGAAGGAGGATGATGTTTTTTGTCTGGATAATCCTGCCTTGTGATGTTTCTACTCCTGACGATGAGTCAGGATGTGCCCAGATCACTGTGTAATTTGGATTAGCAGGGCCCAATGGTCATGAAATGAGGGCCCAGTTTGTGATGGCTTTTGCAGAGTCTGGAAACTGTAACATGAATGCCGAATGCCCCCTTCCCCCCAACCAAATTTCTGCATTTACTTGAAAATGCCTCACTACTTGGGCTATTCTTCCCTCTCTCTCTGTTAAAAATAATTCTTGCTTGGATATTCACAATGCAGAAATCAGAAAAAGGAAAAGGACAGAAGAACTGAGCATACAAAAAAAACTTGTATTTTTGTACTTTCATGTAATTTCTTAATGAATTTTTGTATTATTTCTGGCCTGTTGAGTTCCTGATCTCTCCCCTCCCTCCCTCATTCCCATCTTTCCTTCCTTCCTTCCCTCCATTCTTTCTTCCTTTCCCAGGGCCATATTCCTGTTTTTATTCACTCAGAGTGAAGATACATATCACCCAGGTGAGTCTGAGAGGCTGGTTTCAACCCCTGCTGAAATACAGGCAGCACAAGAAAAGACATGGTGGCTTCTATCAATGCCACAGGCATAACTCTAGCCCTTTCATTCCCAATCAGGTCACCAGTAATGAGATCCTGGAACCTTTCCCCAGGGTCAGCCCCTGATGTTAAAGTCAAGTTCACTGCAATTTTGGCTCATCAGATAGAATATATGAAGAGGGGAGGTGACAGCCAAAATCCTAAGCAAATGTTGGAATAGTTAGATGAGGGCTGCCTTCAAGCAAGGTTAGAAGAAGTAGTGTAAGGTTACTATGATACACAAGCACGTGAAATATGGTTTGGTTAAGATTCTTTTCATACATGAATGTTCAAGGAACTAAGTTTAAAATATTTATGGAATAGAATTCTTTCATCACTCATCATTCATTCGTTCGCTCATCCATACACTTTTGTTAATACTCTAAGTTCTCTCACTCCATCTTTTCATCACATTTGAGTGACAAACATTCAGACTTGGATGAGCCTCACTATGCTTTTTTTCCCATGGCCACAATAAAACAGCTGAGCTCTGCTGGAGAGATTTGCATACTAGTCAGATAGATTTTGTGATAAATTCACAATGGAAACCTCACTAGTTCCTGGTAGTCCAAGGATTCCTCTGATAAATGAATCTCTTACCCTCTGAAACAATTCAGATCTGCTCCAGTCTTGTCAGACCTCTACATCATCTCCTCCATGACACCACCCATCTGCACATCTTACTCTTTGTATGCAGATGACCTGGTTCATTTCTTAAGAAATATAATCTATCAGGGATGCCTGCGTGGCTCAGTTGGTTGAGCAGCTGCCTTCGGCTCAGGTCATGATCCCAGTGTCCTGGGATCGAGTCCCACATTGGGCTCCTTGCTCGGCAGGGAGCCTGCTTCTCCCTCTGCCTCTGCCTGCCTCTTTGTCTGCCTGTGCTCTCTCTCTCTCTAACTAATAAATAAATAAATAAAAAAAAAGAAATATAATCTATCAGACAGGACTATATCAACTCTCGCTAAAACAGGCAGACCTAGCCACATCAGGATGTCAGCTTGCTCATCTCCTGTAAAGGAGGTTTACCTATCCTATATACAATTCTTCCATCTGTGGGTCCATGGTTTCTCCAGTGTTTTCAGGAGTCATCCATGGTAATTTATTTATCTTCTCTCTTGTATGTCAACTGATCTGATTTTTTTTTTTTAAATTTTAGGGACTGGCACTTTCATTTACCCATTATGAAAGCCAGAAATCCTAGATTAATCCACACACTTAGCTTTCTTCATCTCTCATCTCCAACCCATCATCATGTTGCATCAATTTCTATTCCAAAATATTTTTCATCTCCACCTGTACCTTTGCTACCCCTGTGGTCTAATCACATCACCACCCTCATCCCCCCCCACCTTCATGGTTTATACTTCCTTTAAATTGCTTCTTCTTCTTCTTTTTTTTTTTTTTTAAAGACCGATTTTTAACTTGGGATGGAAGGTCCAACTTTCATCATGTTCTTCTTGACTTTCTCTGCTCCAGTCACACAGGCCACATTCTCCCTCAAAACAGGCCTTTGCACACATTCTGTTGCTTCAGTCTGGAATGTCCATTAGTCCCTGTGTACCTGTTAGACACATATTCATCCTTCATTTCTAGCTTAAGGGACACTTTTCCAGAAGCACAGCCTAGACAAGATCAATTCTCTACCATAAGGTTTCATAGCCTCATGTGCCTTTCCTTTATACAACTTATGACAGCTGCCATTTTATATTTATTTGTGAGATTACTTATTATGTCTACCTTCCTAAGTAGCCTACAAACTCAAAAGGGCAGGGACATTTCTGCTCTTGCACTATATCCCTAGCAAAATGCCTGGCATGTATAGGCACTCCATAAATATTCATTGAGGGAGTGTGGATTGAATAAATAATAGTATGTTCAGGGCACTGTTTTAGATGCTCTAGGGCACTGGTTCTTAAACTTTAGCATCCGAATAACCCGAAGGCTTGTTAAAGCACAGATTGGTGGGCCTCTACTCCAGAATTTCTGATTCAGTAGGTCCTGGTGTCACATAAGAATTTACATTTCTAACAATTCTAAGGTAATACTCATGTTGCTGGCCCAGGAACCACAATTTGAGGACCACTGCTTTGGGGAATTAAATACACGATTGAGACATGGTTTCTTCTTCAAGAAATTTATAATTTTGTCCAAGTGCAAATAATAGATAAGAGAAATTTGAGTAAAAAAATATACAGTATTTAAAAATCGTGGGAGCCAGAAATAGAAAAAACACATCATGATCTATTACCCATTAATGATTGCTTTTCAATTTAATGGCCAGTAATTGCTATGGGTGCTTATGAAAAAGAAGAATCATTTTGGAGTGAAATGATTATAAAAATAGTTCATAGGATTTAAAATGAGCTTTATAGGAATTTAGGAAGTGTTGAGGAGCTGAATTCTCAGGGTGGGGCAGGACAAAAAATATCGGAAAGAGGGCCAGTTAGAATAATAATACTGAGGAGAAGGGGTACCTGGAGGTATAGAGAACAGGCTGGAAGGAAGAACATAAAATTGTCAGAAAGTGGAGAGAAAACAGAGCATTGAGCAGTGAGAGCAGCCTAAGATAAGAGAAGGTGGGCTAGTAACGTTTGTGTGGAGGGAGCCAACTTATGTCTACATTGATTTTTCATTCTCTACTACCTGCCTCACTGATGGGGAACAATGGTCCTGGGGAAAAGCAGAGGCTCCTCCTGGAAGGCAGAGGGTACTGTGAACCAGTCCATGCTCCCTTCTGTCACTACAATCTCTAATACGATATCCATAGAGCTACATTGTAGGAACCAAAGTGTTGACATTTTTGTAATGCTTGGTTTTCAGGTGATAAAAGCAGGTCCTGGTAGAAGTTACCATAACCCATTAATATTCTACTTTTTTATGAAAGGTGCTAAAAACCTCACTATTGTCTGAGTAGATTTGACAGCTATTGTATCAAACCATTTTCAGAGATAAATTGCAAAATTCCCAGGGCTATTGTAGAATGTATGTGGCTCAGGACTTGAGGACTTAAGTCATGAGGAAGTACTGTGCCTGGAAATGGGCCAATTGTTCACACATAATCACAACCAGGGTGACAGGGTGTCAAACCTGATACACCCCATTGGTCATTAATGTCTTTAGAAATACAGCTGTTAGGGGCACCTGGTTGGCTCAGTTGGTTTAAGGTCTGCCTTCAGCACAGGTCATGATCCCAGGGTTTTGGGATTGAGCCCCACATCAGGCTCCTTGCTCAGGGGGAGCCTGTTTCTCCATCTCCTTCTGCTCCTCCCCCTTTTTGTGCATGCCAGCTCTCTCTCCCTCTCTCTCAAATAAATAAATAAAATCTTAAAAAAAAAAAAGAAATACAGCTGTTGGACTTATATGCAGGGAAGCTCTTAGTTTTAGAACATATCACTTTAAAACATGATTTTTTCCATTATCATGAAATATCAAAAATTTTGGACCACTTTATTTGTGTAATGAACACTCAATAGATACAGAATTGAATTAAATAAGGCTAAGGTTCTTTCTACATGGCCAGATAATTTGAGCATTTTATTTCTTATGTTCATGTAGGTTACGCAGTAAACATGTTATGAAATTTGCCAAATGTTTTGTATTTGTTCCAGTAAATTAGGCAGGAAAAAAATTTTTTTCCTCAAAAAGATCTCAAAAACTCAATTGCCTGTTCACAAGTGTGAAAGCAATATTTAAGGAAACATTCTGCCCTCTCACACATTAACTTTACAAGATAACAGTTTGCCCCCTGTGTCAATTCCCTCCGGGGACTGACAATTTTGTCCCGATTTAAAACACAGTGAGTGTATAACCAAAGGCATTCTTACCAGTACCCAGCCCTTTCCCCCTTCTTCCTTAAAGTCTTTCAGTGTCCAAAGAGCAGTTACCTGTTCTTCCTTGGTTAATAAGAGGTAGTGTTTCTGCAATCCTGATCATGACTGTTTTCTATTGGTTTGTTTTTGAAGTTTACATGGCATATTTGATCAAAGTTGACTAAGATTATAAAAGCCAACACTACTTTCTTACACAGAAATGCCATCAAGAGGCTTCATTTAGTTCAAATGGCATAGAAAATCTCTAATTCCACAGCATGTACTGTCTGTGACACCTTATTTGCCACTTTATCATGTCTTGTAATAATTTTACCACTGTGCTCTGTGTAAATCATTTCTCCTCTCTAAGAATACAGGTTTCTTAAACCCAGAGACAGTGTTACAAGTTTCTTCTGTGGTCTTTGTGGGCTGTATCTTTGTGCTTGAGCATAGTAAATATTAGTAGATGGTTAATGGAGTAAGAAAGACCACTTGCTAATCTTGGACCATTTATTTACTACTAAAGTATCAGATCATGAGTAGAACCTTGAGACTCCATTACAAGATAGTGTTTTTATTTTGTTTTGGTGAATGAGATGTTGTAACAGATTTGAGCATAAATTGACCCATAATCATCCTATCATTTCCTATCAGGAAAGAAAAGCATAATTATATTCATCCAAAGAGAAGAGATGGTGAGAGTGACTTTTCACCATTCTTGCTTTAAAGACAATATGGGGGCACTACCTAAGACACAGATGCACTGCAAACTGGAGTTGCATCACTTAACATAATCCTTGATTCACTGAACAGATTTCCAGGGCTTATCTTGTGACAGGCACTCTGGGAAGAAAGCAGCAAGCAGACAACAGCCTTGCCCTCATGAGGCTTGCATTCCAGCTCATGTCTGTTATGGTGGAAGAGAGCACAACCACAGACATAAGTTCTCTACAGAAATAGTGCTGGGTGCTGATGGAGTGCTATGGAGAAGAATGCAGCAAAACAGGAGAGGAGGGGAGTGCTGGAACGAGTCAGAATTTCAGATGCTGAGGTTGCTGAGCTTGAATAAGACCAAAAACTGGGGAAGGAGGGAGCCATGGGGCTAACTGGGGAAAGGCAGGTCCAGGCCTGAGTGACTGGAGTATGCTGGAAGAACAGAAAGGAGGCCAGCATGACAGGAGCAGGAGAGCCAAGGCCTTATGCTCAGATCCCATTGGTGGAAGGGACACCAATCATTAGTCTTATAGGGGATTAACTGGACTCTAGCATTTTTTAAAAAAGATTTTATTTATTTATTTGACAGAGAGAGGGAAAGCACAAACAGGGGTAGTGGCAGAGGGAGAAGCAGGCTCCCTGCTGAGCAAGGAGCCTAATACAAGTCTCGAACCCAGGACCCTGGGATCATGACCTGAGCTGAAAGCAAATGCTTAGGTAACTGAGCCACCCAGGCATCCCGCAAAGGATTCTACTTTTTAATTTTTTTTAAAGTCTCGATTTTTCTTTTCTTTTCTATTCTTCTCTTTCTTTTTTTCTCCCCCAAAGATTCCATTTATTTATTTAACAGAGAGAGAAAGATCACAAATTGGCAGAGAGGCAGGAAAAGAGAGGGGGAAGTAGGCTCCTGGCTGAGAAGAGAGCCTGATTCGGGCCTTGATCCCAGGACCCTGAGATCATGATCTGAGCTGAAGGCAGAGGCTTAACCCACTGAGCCACCCAGGCACCCCTGGATTCTACTTTTAACTCTGTATGAGATGGGAAGACACTGGAGGGCTAGCAGCTCAGGTATGACATGCTATGTTTAATGTCACGATAACTTGTTCTGTTATGTTGAAATAAACCTGAAGGGAGCTAAGAGGCTTGTTAGGGGACCATTATGATAGACCAGTTGAGAAAACAGTGGGTTTAAGCAGGCTAGAACAATGATGATGACAAAAAGCAATCAAGTTTGGATATATTTTGAAGGTTAAGGTTAAAACAGATTTGTTGACAGATTGGATATGGGACATGAAAGGAAGGAGCTAAGAACTACTCAAAAGGGGTGCCTGGGTGGCTCATTTGTTAAGCGTCTGCCTTCAGCTCAGGGCCCTGGGATGGAGCCCTGCATCAGGCTCCCTGATCAGTAGTAAGAGTCTTGCTTCTCCCTCTACCTCTGCTTGTGTTCCTTCTCTCACTGTCTCTCTCTCTTTCTCTGTCAAAACAAAACAAAACAGAACAAACAAACAAACAAACACAAAAACAAACAACTACTCAAAAGCCTTTAATCTCAATAACTAGAAGAATGGAGATGTCATTGGCTGAGATGGGAAAGCTATGGGAGAAAAGGTTTGGGGTGGGGGGGATGGGATATCAGGAGCTTGGATTTAGAAAAGTTAAGTTTGAGGTACTTGTTAGGTTTTCAAGTGGAGATGGTGAGTTATGATGGAATAACTGTGTGCTTGCTGCGGGGGGAGGGTGTGGCAGAGATGGGAAACTGATAGTAGCAACAGAGAGGGGAAGTTTGCTGGGGTAGGGTGAATATTACTCCAGTAGGTGAGCAGAGATTGAGTGCCCCCGAGGGACAAAGACAGTTTCTTCAAAATAGTAAGAAAAAGGTAGAGTTTGTGGCACAAGGGGATGGGTGAGTGTGATGGTGAAAGTAGGGAGAGGGGTCTGGGGTGGGGAGTTAGAAGTTTCCAGTGATTACCTCCATTTTCTCAGTGGAAAAGGCAGTGAGGTAACCAGCTGAGAGAGACAACAGGTGAGGAGGTGTTGGAGGTTTGTTGAAAAGTAGAGACTGAACAATGGACTAGGGACTGATGGCAGAACTGCCTACCAGCCCTAAGGGCCCCTTTAAGGTTCTGGTGGTGAATTTAAACAGAGCCCAGCCTGTCTCCTGCCACAATCAACTGAGCAGGTGCAGGCGAGGATTAGGCAGGAGCTGGAGGTTTGCCAAGCAAGGAAGACAAAGTGAGAGGGTCCTGGGAGTGAAGGCCTAACCAAGGGAGCAATTATCATGACGGACAAGGAAAGCTGAGCTGCTACAGAGGAGGAGTGATGACATGAGGGGGCTGAGGACCTTGCAAAGGTGGCAGGATCAACAGATTGAAGTTCCCTAGCCCCATGAAGTGTTGCTGGAGTCATGGTACAAGAGGAAGTGAGCTGGGGTGACAGGAGGAGGGGACCAGACAGGGAGAGCCTTAAAATGGAGATTTCGTCTTATAGCCAGCCTCCTCAAAAATCCAATTTACAGAGGGGCCTTTGACTAACAGGTAGAAATCCATTAATTAATATGAGTTTTAAATAAAGGCTGAGTTCCCTGGGGCCGTGACTTCTATTTGTGACTATTTCCACAAACAGGGTGCAGGCAAATAAAATTGTTAGTGTATTTTGGGAAGTTAGTAATAATAAAACTATATACCTGGGAGCAACTTCAAGCAGTCCTAGTTCGGATCACCTCACTTTCTCCCAACAGGTCTGAACACTTTGGAGACGAAATGCTACCACTGAGCTAATTCAGTCATCTCTCTTCTCTAGAACTCTTTATCAGGTTACAGTTTCTGTAAAACATTTGTATTAAATTTAAGCCTGTGTACTTTAATGTTTTTTTTTTTTCCTTTAGGGGAGAGAAGAACAGGTCAAAAATCACCTGTTTAGTAACCCTTAAACACTGGAAGGCAATTTCCAGAGAGAGTTTGGTGTGTCCAGTGGGTCACCTGGCAGAAGGTTTTCACCTGGCAGGGAGAAGGCACTCTCATGGCAAAAGCCCAGGAGAAAATTCCTTACAGTTCACTGACATGAAAAAGTCTCACTCCTTCACATTGGGGGGTGGGGTGGGGGTGGGGGTGGGGTGGGGAAAAGACCTGCATGACCTTCATGTGTATTTTCAAGAATAGCATGAAATCTCATTCAGAAAAATTGTGAACCCCAATTCGAACAAAAGGTAAGACTCAAATTTCCAAAACTCTATTTTTAATGGATATATCTATAAAAAATAATCCATATTGTGTCAGGCGTGGGAGCTGTCTCTCTGTTGGGTCTTTGCATCGGCCTGAATTGTGCTCGGCATCCTCTGGTTGCCTGCTCCAGAATACCATCCTCCATTCTGGTTTTGCAGGAATTTGTAGCAGCACAGCTCGTTAGGGGGCTTGTTACAGAGTGAACCAGCTGACTCAGGTGCTCTTGAGGGGAAGTTTGTTCTGAGGAGAAACTCTATTATTATACGGCCTTATTACGGTTTTTGAGCCTTGGGCTTTTTGGCAGGTCAATGTGCTAAATCATTAAAAAATATGGAAAGTCAGATAGGAGGTCTTTTCGTTTTCTTTTTTAAGCCTGGAAACAAGCACCCCAGACAGACTAACCAGAAATCAAAGCTAAGGCAAAGCGAGGCGTTCCTGGTGCAGCCGGGCGGTGGTCATAGCCTGTTGGTTGCCCCTTTCTGGTTCTGATTACACGTAAGGAGATTTTAAAAGGAAATACTTTTTCGTAAAGGGGCCTCAAAGGGCCAAATTCGAGAGCGAAGTGAGAACAAAGGTTGATTATTTGAAACTTGCCTCCTTTACGGCAGCAAGAGACACCTACGGAAAGTTCGAGAGCCTTCTGTGAGCAGGAAGCAGCTGGGAGGGAGGAAGCGCGCCATTTCCAGGTGGCTCGCGCCACACGGTGGGAAGAAGGCAGGACGTGCTTAGGCAACTCCACGAGGCGCGTAAGAAGGGCTAGAGTTTCAGATCTCACTCAAACCCGCCTGAGGGAAAGCCGAACCTGAGGAAATAAACGCCGCCAAACGTGAGGGACAGGAAAGAGGTCGCGGAATGATACTAGGAACCGGGTTTGGGTCTCTCTTTCCCTGCCCTCTCCTCCTCAGCCCCACAGCCCTCACAGGGCTTTGTTTGTTTGTTTTTGTTTGCCTCAGCTTCCCTCTTTTGTCCTCACCCTGCTCCTCCGCCTTCTTCTTCTCCCCCCTCCCCGCGGTGGGACTTCTGCGGCGCCACACGTGACCAACATGGCTGCCGCTGTGACCACAGGTCAGGGTGGCTGACTGGGCTTCCTCTCTCAACATCCCGAACTCCTGGAGAGCTATTCTGACAGCCGCACGCGGTCAGGGCGATGCAGGGGGGCAGCGTCATAGGGTACAGACCAGAAGGCCATGTGTTCCCATGGACGTGGGTGGGCACCCGAAGTTCTCTGAGAAGGCGGTGGGCTGGGCCAACGCCCCCGGACTGAGGAATGAGGAAGACTTTATATATACACTGGCTTGATTTAAACGGGACTTTGGCAGATGGAGAGTTTGCATAGTGGTTCAGGTTTTTGTACAACTGTGTTCCTGTTGACATGTCCAAAAGTTTCTCTCCTGAGACTTGACCAGTTTTGGGGCATATCGTATATCATCGTTAATGGCTAGCTCAGTCTGGCTCTTCTTTCCAGGGCATGACTGTCCTGTCATGTTCACAAGCGTCGGTGACGCGGTATGAATGTGTGGGGCTCACCACGAGCCAACAAGGGGGCTAGTGGCCTCCTGGACCCTTCTCTCTCTTCAGTGCAATGACTTGGAATCATGGATGGTACTAAGGGGGAGTTCGTTTTTCTTTCATCTCTGATCACATTAACACCAATTTAGTAAATATTTTTTTAAATGTGTCTATTTCATTACATTTTAAAATATTTGAAGAAGTTGCAGTATAAAAGATTTTCAATGAATTTGACTATAGGCCCCTTTAGTAGCAGGTTTCCATGGTAGGCACATGATAAACAGAAGGGAAATTTGCATTTTTAGGGGAGATTTCTGGATTTCATATGTAACCTAGAAACTACTGAATGAGTGGCTGTGTATTTCTGCAACTGTTTGGATTACTGTAGTAACAAAAGTGTGAAACCGTGTAGTTTGTTGTGAGTCAAATATTGCTCTCACGGGGCTGTAATACTTCACACATCCTTAGTTTTAAGAGTAAAATGGGGAGGGGAGTGTCTTTCTCTTTTCTTAAGAGGATATATGTTTTCATTTAATAGATTTTGGAAATAAAATTTAGGGCTCATTTTTCTTTTCCCAGTTTGGCATGCCTTTTGGTTCATAGATTTGTCTTGCTGAGAAGCTTTTAAAAACCAGTGGTCCATATTTTGAGTGCCATCCTTAACCAAGAAGTAAACTGTGAAATTCTCTGTAATTCTTTAATTTAAAATACTTGGGAAGCATTTAGCTCGTGTTTGGTGGTGTTGATATGACTGTATTTTTAAAATAGAATGCTAGATTCCATTTTCATTTAAAGAATTTTAAAATATCTTTTGTGGGTGAGTTCTTAGAAACATCTTAGTAAAGACCAGACAGGAAAGATAAAGGATAGCCTTTCTTTTATTTTACTAACCGAGTTTTAGGGGCATGTAGGTTACTTTAGGACATACATAGATTATTGTAATATATCACGATCAGTATACCTATTTAGGTATTATTAATATAATCTTTCATGTTATTGGTCTGTTAGCAATAGTAAATAATATTTTATAAGAGAAAATTACTATCTGTATAAAGGTGGGTTTGAGGGGCACCTGGGTGGCTCAGTGGGTTAAAGCCTCTGCCTTCAGCTCAGGTCATGATCTCAGGGTCCTGGGATTGAGCCCTGCATTGCTGAGCAGAGAGCCCGCTTCCTTCTCTCTCTCTCTCTCTGCCTGCCTCCCTGCCTACTTGTGATCTCTGTCTGTCAAATAAATAAATAAAATCTTAAAAAAAAAGGTGGATTTGAGATAATATCAGAGTCTAGGATGTACAAAGGATTTTCACCCCTTTTCTGTTAACCCTTGATGTATGGACTTCAGCAAGATACTCAATATTATTTTGAGAGTCATCTTATTCTTTGTGTGAGAAAGAGAATGGCATCTGTCCTTTTCAGGGCCAAAAATCCTCAAACTGAGTCATTTATACTACACTTCAGTGGTTGATGTTAAAGACATACTGTCAGAGTAGAGATGTCATGGAGGTAAGTGGGCTGGACAGCTAGACAGGTTTTCTCAGGGAAATAGTTCTGTGGTAGGGTTTTCTTGCCCAGGGAACTTTGCCCCTGGTTTGAAAGCAAAGCATCCTGATTTTTGGCTATGTCTTCAGACTTCATTAGGCTCATCAAGCCTGGCTCATTTTAACTCTATGAACAACAATAACAACAAGCATCTAATTTTATTAAAAGCAATAATTTATTAATTTCCAGAGAATATACTCTTCCAATATCCAGGTTTTTGCTTCTGCCATCCAAGGAGGTAATTTCTGGAATGAAGTTACAAGGGAGGATGTGTTAATAAATGGAATATTGCTTGGTGATTGTGGAATCAGAGCAAAAGGAATTGGCTTCCTTTGAATGGTATTTTAATGATGCCATGGTAAATCCTGGTGAATTTTTTCTGCTTCTCCACAGGGTATACTTCTGTTGTGACTCATCTTCTAGACTCAGTGTCTCTTTTTTTCCTTTCTGACTCAGAGTTGGATAAACACTGTCAAAATCTTGAATCTTCTGTTTCCATGCATTTCACTTTCTATGCAGATTGCAGCCCTTCTGTTAACACATTCTTTTAGTAAATCATTGCTGTTTTTTTTCCAGTCAATCATATTTTCCTGTAGCTAAGTGCCTAGTAAGATTGATTGACTCGAGGGTTCTAAGTGTTTCTCGACAATCTACTCTTAGATCATATTTCAAGATGGGCTTCTTTCACAGATGGCTGATCTCATGCTAATAATTGCTGTCGTTTTTTTTGAGCCTATAATATACCACCAGGCTCATGTTATCTCTTGTGGGTCTGCGGACTATGTATTATAACACCCATCTTAGAGGTCAAGAAACCAAAGCTAGATGAGGTTAAATGACTTGCCAAAGGTTGCATAGCTTGATTTTGACTGAGTTGGGATTCGAAACCAGTTCTGTCTGACTCAAAACTTATCCCTTCAAACGTTGATTTTTCCTACTTATACTATCAGGGGATAACTCATACCTAAGTTTTATAAGAGCCCTAATCTTAATCTTAAATGCCCTTAAATGTCCTGATTATATCAGAAGTCTTATATTTTGAAATAAAAATATGTAATGCAGAGTCTTCACATCAATACGACATAAGTTTTATATAGCTAACATTTATTTAGCACTTAATGTGTACTCGCTATTATTGAACATGCTTGATGTGGGTAATTTTCTTTATTCCTATGGACAGTTCTTTGAAGTTGATAGTACTATCATCTCAGCAATGTGTAGCAGAGGAGACTGACTCCCAGAGAAGTTAAACAAGCCCTCGAGTGACAGAAACAGGACTCGAGTCTATGCTGTCTGCATAGGTTTGACCTTTTACCTATTACTGTACTGACTCTTAGTACCTCTCAATAGAAACTTTAGAACTTGAAGTCCAAAGATCATGATGCCTGAATTGTTTTTACTGGAAGTTTCATTCAACAAAATCTGTATCTACTCTATACCAGGCTCAGTGCCAAAATATAATACTAAGTAAGTCCTTTGCTTTAAAAATTTTATTGACATGTAAGCGACATAACCATAACACAAAGTGATAAGTAAGGAAGTATACGAGGCCATGAGAATACAGATGAGGAGGAAATTAATTCTGCCTGAGGGAGGGGGGAAGAGAGGGCACTGCAGGTAGGAAATAAGAAATGATGAGTAAGGTGAGTACTACTGTCAAAGTAGAACTCAGCAGGGGAGAGGGACTGAGAAAGAGAAATATCATATTAGGCAGTGGCAAGAGGCCTGGGGGCAGGAAAACACAGACAGGGTTTTTATAGAAGAGTGAATGGAGGTAAGCTGCTGGAACAAGCCAGAAGAGGGTGCTGCTGGTAGATGACAGGAAATAAAACTGGGGAGTTGGAAGAGGAGCAGATTTTGAAGATTTTGAGCAGATTTTAAGCATGGAGTTCAGATGCTGTAGGCAGGTTTGTAAGCATCGTGGTGGCATAATCGATTAGGTGAGATGTATGTGGAAAATGGGAGTTGGACGGGAAGAAATACTGTGGTTTATTAGAGCAGCCTTAATGATAACTCAGGGAGGAATGAAGGATGAGTGTCTGGTCTAGAAGCACAGTGATGGACATGGAGATCACTAAAGCAGTGACTATAGGAACAGGTGGTTTTTTAGATGGAGCCGGGGAGCCAGGGATGACGTTGGGATTCCCAATTTGGGCAATGGAATGAATGATGATATTCTTAACCAATATGGACAATTTAATGGTAATGGTGTTTTTGTTGTTATTATTTTGTTTTTTGGCATAATAATTTTCATTTTCGAGTGTCTTTTGAAAATTCTTTAGTTGTTAGTATGTTTTAGTTTGTGTTGTCTTAGTTTTTGTTTTTCCCCTCAACATAATATTTTATTTTTGCTCAAAATACTTGTAGAAGATGATAGATAGTTTAATTAGTCAGACTTTTATTGAGTGTACATGCAAGATACATGGTAGATATTTGATCTGCAACAGCCATTCAATCTCAAGGTGATGCAAAGGCAGGCAGGTGTCACCTTTGAGAAACCTCAGTGGTTCTCTGATCAGCTTGCAATCATGAAAGAATACTATAATATCCTACTCACATCCTACCCCCTGAAGTACAAAGTTCCTCCTGTGGTCTTTGGACTGCACAACGCTGACATTTTTCATAACAACCTGCTGATCACTTGAAGATGATTAATCCTTTTAAATTTATTTTTATTTTTAATTTTTTTAGAGATTTATTTATTTGACAGAGAGGAACAGCAAGAGAGGGAACATGAACAGGGGGAGTGGGAGAGGGAGAAGCAGGCTCCCTGCCGAGCAGGAAGCCCCATGTATGGTTTGATCCCGGGTCCCTGGGATCATGACCTGAGTGGCAGGCAGACGCTTGATGACTGAGCCACCCAGGCGCCCCCTCCAGCACCATTTTTGAAGAAACTGTTCTTTCCCCATTGAAAGGTCTTAGCACCCGTATACAAAATCAGTTGCCATTTGATTTTCATTTGATTCTTTTGTGTAATTTCTATCTCTTTATTGATATTTTCTATTTGATGTGACATTATCATTATATTTTCCTTTATTTCTTTAATCATGGTTTCCTTACCTTATTGAACATATTTATAATGACTACTTTGAAATCTTTATCTGTCAAATCCAATATCTGACCACTCTGATAAGTAGTTTCTGTTGCCTGCTTCTGCATCCCCTCTGACCTCAATGCATTGGTCATACTTTCTTGATTCTTTGCGTGTCTAATAATTTTTTTGTTGTTGTTGGAAACTAGGGATTTTAGCTAATATAGCACCTCTGGGTACTGGTTTCCACTCACCTAGGGGCTTGTTACTGACTTTTTTATTTGTAGCAACTGGTTGAATTATTATAGTGAAGTCTATTTCCATCTACTTCATGAAGATTTTGATGTTTCTCCTCAAGGGTGCAGCCTTGAATACACCCTAGTCACCTTTGGATGGTGGTGGTTTTGTCAAGTTTCTTTGAATCTTTTCCTGAGCACACTAGCTGTTAAACTCCTCTGCAGCCCGCTCTTCCACTGTTTTCAACAATGCCCCCAGGCATAAATTGTTATAAGGTTGAATCCAGTCAAATTCAGGCTCCTTTGACAGAATAATCCTTGTGGTTAGGGTTTGAGATTTGTTCTGACCTCAGGAGGGCTCCTAGCTGTCTCATTCCTCAGATGTCTTCAGAAAACTAGAAAGCCTATAGTGTAGCTGACATCTCCGATGAATCTACCAATCTCTTCCCAATAATGGAAAGAGATATAGAGTTCTCTGTTTTGCAATTTGCTTCTCCTCCCATGCCCTCCCACATCCCTGCCAAATCTCTGAGCCATGACTCTGAGGCTAGGATAGGGACAATGGCATGCTTCTCTCTTAATTACATCTTCACTTTAGAAACTGAGTGCTTTGTGGATGGGAGACCAGTAGGTTCTGATTTTCTTGCTTGCCTCTCCAAGTGTAGAACCTCTGTTTTGTAAGCTTGGGCAAGAGCAATTGGTGTTCCAGAATGCTTAGCAGTGCTGGTCCCAAGACAGAGCTTCTAGCTTATGAGTGCCATATGGGGTAGAAGCAGGGAGTCTCTACCTTTTGGCTGCAATTGTCATGAAATTAGACTCAGCAACTGG
Organism: Taxidea taxus jeffersonii; assembly: GCA_003697995.1. Lineage (NCBI taxonomy): Eukaryota > Metazoa > Chordata > Mammalia > Carnivora > Mustelidae > Taxidea > Taxidea taxus. Next base: position 58,512 of record RCUC01139559.1, read on the forward strand.
TAGTTGGGGACAGGATGATAAATGTTGATATCTTGCTTCTCCCTTACCCCATCTCCTTCCTAAGAAGATAGGCCTTTGGGAACAGAGGGGAGAGGGAGCTCTAGTTCCTGGCTGCCCCAATCTGGAGTAAAGTTTCAGTCAATGAGCTGGGAGTAGGGAAAAAAGAGTAGGTCTTCATCAAATACTATCGACTTCTCATTTTTCTCACTGAGTTTTTGTAGATTTTCTTGAATAAATGTTTCTTCATTTGCTATGTGACTTTAAGACTATTTCCAGTAAATTGTCCTTTTTTTTTCTTTAAATAATTTTCACCAGTTTTACTAGGAGTGGGTCCTTGAAAGTCCTGACACCGTCGTGCTGAAAGGGGAACTGATTTGTAGACTGTTGTTTCTTATATATTGTCATTATTCTAGTATAAGTGACAACACAATTCCTTTGGGTTATTTAGAAATAATACTGTATCTTCATGTGTTAACCTACCTCTTTGATAATAGTGGGGTTTTTTGGTTTGTTTGTTTTGTTTTTTGGCAGTTTAATTTTTTTTAATTTTTTAAAATTTTATTTTATTTTTTCAGTGTTCCAAGATACATAGTATTTTAATTTATTTTTCATTTATATGTTTATATTTATATGTTTATAAAAAGAAACTGCTTCACTGTAGCAACATTGTTGCTCCTACAAATGCTCCTTCTGAATCCCAAACCACCTCCCTCCATATTTGTATTGACCACCCTTCCTTACATGAGCAGTAGTCACCCATGGGATCAGCTAGCCTTCTTGTGACACTTTGAATAAGCAGAGAGTGTACATTCATTAGTGGATTGAGCTTCTCTTTTCCCTTTTTCATGAGGACCTCAAATATTTCTGCCTGCCTCATGGTCTGGAGGAAGGATTCAGAAGGAAACCATTCCTATGTAAAGGACTCTCCAGATTCTTCTTAGTTAGTACACTATCATTTCCTCACTGAACAGTTTTCCAGTTTGTATTATTCCCTTTGACTTTCCTCTCAAACTCGGGCATTCATGGGCATATAATCTGTATAAACACACTGCACCTCATACTGCATCTTGCTATTGGTTTGATGCTCTGCTATTACTGTTTTCTTAATAATTTCTGGGAAAGGATCTGCATTTTCATCTTCCTCTGGACCCTACCAATTTTATAGTTGGTCTTGCTGAATGGGAAGTCACTGTGTCCTGCAGCATATCCCTAGTGACTAAATGGCAAACACAGAAGGTTTCAGTCAATCTGGGCTCCCTTGGCAGTCTCAGTAGCCTCAGAAACATCTTCTTTGTTCTTTGCAACTATTCTTGGGCCAGATTAGACGTTAGCATATTGAGTACCACATCTGCTAAAACCTTAGCCTGCCCATATTCCTTATATGTTCTTTTAAGATTAATTTAACAAGTATTCATTGAGTACCTATTATATTGTCAGTCCTACTTTGGCTCTAAAAGATAAAAGACACTAAAATCTCATTGAAAGAGATTAAATGATAGTTTAAGTGATAAAATCATAACTGTGTTTTATTTCAAGATAGGTTTAGAATACCCAAGAAATATTTGTGTCACATATATATATTAATAGAGATGCACTAAAGAAAAGTTATTACTAATAAATAAGTTTGAAAATCACTGGGTCAACAAATTCTGTACGAGTTCAGAGAGACTTTTTACACAATTATGTATATCTGGATCTCTTCATTTTTCTTTAAAGAAACATCTTTTAAAAAAGTGCCAATTACTGCTCAGCCACTCTGTGCCAGGTATTGACCTTGTTGCTCCTGCCAAAGAAGAAATTAAAGTGGAGAGAATTCAATAGGGTTTCCCAAACATAAGAACTTATGAGTTAAACTCAGTTCTGATACCTTCACATTTCTAATTCACAAACAAATGAATGAGTGAATAAATCTGGATAGATCTTTTCAAATTGGTGTTCAGGATACAAAATTGGATATAGTATTAGTATATGAGATTAAGAAAGAAATGCTGTCTTAAAACATCACAATTCTCAGAAAATTCAGGAGTTTGACCAAGCATATATTATTTATTATGTCTAAGTTCACAGACTAATGTAAATATCTAAAGGAAAACAAAATTTTGCTTTGGTTACTCCTTTTTTCAGATTTCTTTGGGGTACTTAACTGCAAGGATGTATTCTTTAAAAATTAGATGTTCTTATTTGATACTTAGTGCACTCTGTGGCAGCTCTGTGGGAACTAGCTTTTTGAAAAAGTTTCTTTATCTGAAAATAACTTAAAGACTCTCATCCTGGATGTTACTTGAATGTTTGTAGATTCGTGGTTGGCTATGACCTCAGAGAGGCTCTTGTTTAAGTTGTTATTTTGTAGTGAACAACTGGACACTGAAGAGAGAGAAGGATGCCTATGATCATCTGGAAAATTATAATAAAGCTAGAGTTGGATCCCAGGACAGTTCTCTTTCCTCTTGTCCTATGTGATAAGAAATACTGTCTGTTGAATAAATGGTAGACATATTCACCATTCATATTAAAGAAACATCTTCCACATCTTTCAGTAATACACTAGCGTTCTGTGGAACACAGTTTGGGAAATGATGAATTGGAGACTAATGTTAAAATCCAAAATATGTGGAAGAGGTAACACGTGATAATTTATAAGATGGTAGAATCCATGTGGTATGAAATTATCATAATAAACATTTTATAATGGGAAAGGCTTTTGGTGCCAAGATTTAGACAGTTGAGACCTCAGTGACAGGCAGGGGGGAAAAAAGGGAGAAGCCAGAGCAGAAGGAATTAAGGCCAAGAGAAACAACTGAGGTAGGTAACTCATATAGAAATACAACTTCCTGGCAGAGGTGATCCTTGAAGCAAGAGAATGGCAACAACATGCTTCATTTTTAAAAAAATTATTATTTATTATTATTTTTTAAATTAACATATAATGTATTATTAGCCCCAGGGGTACAGGTTTGTGAGTCGTCGGTTTACACACTTCACAGCACTCACCATAGCATATACCTTCCCCAGTGTCCATAACCCCACCACCCTCCTTGGCCCCCCTCCTCCCGGCAACCTTCAGTTTGCTTTGTGAAATTAAGAGTCTCTTATGGTTTGTCTCCCTCCCGATCCCATCTTGTTTCATTTATTCTTTTCCTACTCCCCAAACCCCCCATGAACAACATGGTTCTTAATTTTATAATTTAGGAAGATAATCTAAGACAATACCTGAGGTTGGCCTCAAGGCATTCCTGTCTTCTGTTACACACATACATACATATATACACACACACACACACACACACACACACGCATTATATAATCTCTACACTTCTTCATTCCTGTCTTTCTGTCCCCATCCCCACCCACATTCAGGGTAAGCAATGTTAACTGTCTGATGCATATCTTACCATATTTTGGCTATTACAAACAATGCTTCAATAAATTCTCTTATGTACAGTCTTTTTCTTTTAAAAAGTGCTTGATTGCAAAATAGTTGCTATTTGTTAGAAGGTGGAATATTAAAAAAAGGATAATGATGAAAATAACACAAGGAAAAAGAAAACAACCATACTCTACCTCCAAGAAATAGACACTTTACACATTTTGGTGACTATTTCAGTTTTTTTTTCCCCTATGCAACTATATATGCTTCCTTTGAATGCTTGTGAGTACACACATTTCTTTAACAATGTCAGGATCACCACGATAAGGCTGCTTTGTGACTTTTTTCTCTAAGTTTTATACTTTGTCAGTATTTTACCATATCACTAAAGACTTCTCTTTATTTAAAAAATGCTTTTTTCCCTCTGAATGTAAAAATGATACATACTCATTATATGTGCATATATGTGTGTGTGTTTGTGTATGGAAAGTATGCATACATATATGTATTGGTTATAGACTTGATTTCATATTTAAAATATATATCATAATTATATATGCATATAGGTAATATCAGACATGAGATTATATGATACATACTGGTCAACAGATTGCATTTTTTACTAGAGAATGTATCTTGAAAGAGTCAGTTTATAGAGAGCTATTTTTAGTGGAGTGCATGGTAGCCCATTATTCATTAATCAATCTCTCATCAATAGGTTATCAATTAGCAATTAACCATGAGTGGATGGACATTTCAATTTTTTAAAAAATATTTTATTTATTTATTTGACAGACAGAAATCACAAGCAGGCAGAGAGGCAGGCAGAGAGAGAAGGGGAGGCAGGCTCCCTGCTGAGCAGAGAGCCTGATGCGAGGCTTGATCCCAGGACCCTGGGATCAGGACCTGAGCCGAAGGCAGAGGCTCTGCCACTGAGCCACCCAGGTGCCCCGACATTTTAATTATTAACTACTCTTTCTTCTTACAAAGGGATGTCAGATGGGCAAATATTTTGGGCATTAATGACAGCATTTCATTTGGCATAATTCCTAGACATTCCTTGTTCAGTCCCTAGAATGTTTGTTTCTTATAATTTCTATGCCTCACAGAAAATGAACCAACCGAGTTTTCATTAAATAATTTGCTTTAAATCATCTACCCATACCATGCATTAGATTGTTTTTATGGATCTAAATGGACTGAATATAATTAATATATATAATTAATAAACATTATCTCATTTTTAACAAGTTATGATAAAAAATTCCACTTTAGTCAAGTGCTGCTTTGGTTATAATTAAGACTCAAACTAAACTTTCCTTAGATAAGTGGTGTTTAACTTCTAGCAACTGCAAAGTGCAGCTGGCTGAAGCAAAGAGAGAGGCTAGTTTCCCCGGCAGCAGTAAAAAAAAAGCATCAAAGTAACAGGCAACCTGGTGGGAGCACTGTGCATCCTGTTGACAATCAATAAATTAGTTCTGACTATTGACTGTTAGACTTATTTCAAGCGTGTATGAAGAGGTGAAGGTCAAGAAAAAGCTGCCCTGGGATCTATCCTTTTAGAAGGGGCCATTTCTGGGGCGCCTGGGTGGCTCAGTGGGTTAAAGCCTCTGCCTTCGACTCGGGTCATGGTCCTGGGGTCCTGGGATAAAGCCCCGCATCGGGGTCTCTACTTGGCAGGGAGCCTGCTTCCTCCTCTCTCTCTCTCTCTCTGCCTGCCTCTCTGCCTACTTGTGATTACTGTCTGTCAAATAAATAAATAAAATCTTAAAAAAAAAAAAAAAGAAAAGGGGCCATTTCTGTTAACAGAAACTTGAACCCAGAGAGAAAAGTTCCTCAACAAAAAGAATGAGGGCTTTCTAACCCTGAGCCATCTCTGACCAGGCAGTGCCTGGAATCGGCACCAGGAATACCTAAGCTGCCAGGGAAGACTTATTGGAGTTTGTTATTTATAAATCACATATTTGTTCAATGATTTCTTCAAATCATTCAGCTATTAGAGTATTTCACCTGGAATCAGAGTCCTCTCTTTCTTTTCTTTAGAAAATGTTGAAGTTCCTTTTCTCCTTTCATTAGGTATGGAAGTCCTAGGGGGGTCGCCTTCAGTGTTATGGGTGATAAATTATAGCAAAAACATTATTTAAAATATGTTGCTGTAGCATAATGTGCTGCACCTTTCCTTATGCAAACAAAATGTTTTTTATAATATGAGCAATGTCTAGTTTGTTGGCTTACAAATGAAGGCCCATATAAGCATGTAATTAAATGTGTATTATATTTACTGAAGATGGATTGAAAATGTTAATTACATAAACAAAATCACAAAAGATGCATATTTGAAGCATCCCTATCCAGGTTTCAGATAGGAATAGTGAAGGTGGCTTCTACACTAGTGATGCTTTCAGAAAAATATATTGTATGCCAATGTGTGCTAGTCAGAGCTCTTGGGTAAACGGTTTTCTTAATTACGATGGCTGTGAAAGAGAAAAACTAGTGAAAACATTGACTCTCTCCTGGTTTCAAAAAAAAATTAACTTTTTTCCCCCCAGTAAAAGTAGAGACACTTTAGATTTTAGGACCCTCTTGGCTCCTAAAACCTAAGTGCTGCTTGAAAAATGGCCCTTTCAGCTTTTAGCCAGCAGCCACAGATTAAATTCACAAGAGAGGCGCCGCACAGCTCTACTCTTAATGGCAAGCTGCCATTTCAGAAAATTGTAGCTTTTGAAAGAAGAGGGAAAAAATCTAGTAAGCCATTTAATTCACCTCCTTGGAACTAATGTTAGTTCAGGGAAAAAATAAGTAGGGTGAGCAAGAAAGATGCCTAATTCCTATTTTAAAACTCAACGTTTGGTAGAAGTAGAGTCCAAATCACAGTGTCTGCAGTTGCCGTCCATATACAGTATAAATAACTCAGCTCCTCCCATAGTGAAGAAGTATGGATACCCTTCTTCCACTTGTGTCTGGGCACACTGAGAATCAGCAAACAATGAAGGAGTGGGCAACCTTAAAATTGTATGACTCATAGATTTGGGGAAAAAAATTTAACACTAAATCTCAAATTTCTTTTCTGTGGTATTTGCTGCATATATATCTGGTCCTCTGCATGGATACACACACACACACACACACACACACACTCACACACAGTTATATTTATCCTTATAAAAAATGACTCCTAGGGCACCTGGGTGGCTCAATGGGTTAAAGCCTCTGACTTCAGCTCAGGTCGTGATCCCAGAGTCTTGGGATCGAGCCACGGCATCATCAGGCTCTCTGCTCCGTGGGGGGCCTGCTTCCTCCTCTCTCTCTGCCTGCCTCTGCCTACTTGTGATCTGTCTGTCAAATAAATAAAATCTTTGAAAAAAAATGACTCCTAAAAATGAGAGCACACTTATGACTTGGTCAGTGTTCCTAAAGGAAAAGAATAAGTTCATTTAAGATTCCATTCCAAGCCCAAGTCTATGATTGCCAACGTGACATAATAAAATGTGAGCAGAGACCCTGTGGATGAAAGATATTCCAAATTCTTATGCCCTTAAAAAATACATAGTAATTTCTGTAAGTGCATGCATTTCATAGGACGTTGACAGTCAACACGTGTTTATTGAGCACCTACACTGAGCAGGGTCATGTGCTTAGGCACTGGTGACAGAAAATAAGCTAGAAACCTTCTCTGTTTTTAAGACTTTAAATTATAGCAATAAGCAAACCAGCATATCTTGGTTTCCAAATTCCATTCTGCACTCTTAAAGGAAATAGGCTCCATTGAGATTCCATGCTGATTTCATAACTGGGGCAAGGAAAAATAAAGAGTAAGTCTGGAACATTCTGTTGTTTCAGAGAGCAAGAGAGTACACAAAGAATGATGGGTGTTTGTCAAAAGGACGCAGGAGCTGCATAGAAAGTATCCAACAAGCCAAACATAGGACATCCATAAAGAAACATCCATAAAGAAAAAAAAGGGCATGTATGGTAACCATAAATAAATAAGAATGTGTGAATGCATAAGGATATTTTTAAGAGAGGGAATGGGAATTCTGTACAGAACAATACTGGTTTATAAATATAAAAGGAATAATAGAACTTTAAAAAAATCACTACTCCACAACCACCTATATAATCAACTCATGCAAGGATTATCAATGGTGTATAAAACTCATTAGGTAAACATTTGTGGCGGAACAAGATAGTCACATAGTCTTAAGTTACTGCCCACAGATTATGTATTAAATACAAACAGGAAAAAGGTACCTTTATAGTGGATAAATCCAGCAGATGTCATGTTAAAGAAGACATCAAATGTATGGTGATCAGTGATGGGATAAATCACATTATGTGTCTCCTGATGTGATGCCATGGAAAGGACATGCCATCACGTATGTAGTACTCTTTCAAAGAATGTGCAACCTGAATATAATCGTGAAGTAAGAATCAGAAAAGTCCAGATCATGAAACTTTTGACATCTGCAAGACAATTAGCTGGATTCTTCAAAAATATCAATATCATAAAAGACAATACAAGACAGGGAAACTACCATAGGTTAACGTCTTTATTTATTTATTTTTTAAAGGATTTTATTTGTGCATGTGCGCATGCATGGGGGAAGGGGCAGGGAGAGAGGAAGAGACTATCAAGCAGACTCTGAGCTGAGCATGGAGCTGGGTGCAGGGCTCGATCTCTCAACCCTGAGATAATGATCTAAGCAGGAACCAAGAGTTGGTTGCTTAACTGACTGAGCCAACTAGGCACCCCTAAAGAAGTCTTTTATAAAGAGACATGGCAGCCAAAAGTTAGGTATATTCCTTGATTGTATTCTGGATACCACACACACACACCTGTACACACACAGCACAGCTATAAAGAACTTTTTGATGATAATTGAAGAAATTTGAATGTGGGTTCATATTTTAAAGTGTTACTGTGTAATATTACATTTATTTAGTATGGTTATGAAGGAGAATATCCTTGCTCTTAGGAGATGTATGCTGAGTAATTTAGGGTGGCTTATTATGTTTGTAACTTATTTTCAAATAGTTGAGGAAAAATTGAAATATATATGATAGGTATATGTTAATATATATGTGTATATAATATATATATATATAATGCACACAGATATTTGAGAGAGAAATAAAGCAAAAATACCAATATGCTGAAAACTGGTAACTCTAGGTGAGCAATATATGAAGGTTCATTATACTATTTCAACACCTTTGTAGGTTTAAAATTTTTCAAAATAAAACATTGGTAAAATAAAAAGTTGAAGTCTAATGGGAACTTAGCTAAAACAAAATTATTCCTTTACTTGAAAATGAACATATAAACAGGCCTGGGTTTGGATCATAATGTGAGTGGTATTGGCCCTCACTCCCACCCCCTCCTGTCCATTTTAGAGTTCTGGTGTTTATTATATTAAAGTATGTTCAGCAAAATTAAGACCATTTAACTAAAAGGAATTGCAGAGATACTATCTGTTCTAATTTCTCAACTAAAGAAAATTATTGAAGAAACATGTTATAATTGTATTTTTTTGGCTCTCATTAATTTATTTGTCCACTCAACCAATGATCATTTGGGGTCAAAATCCAGTGCTGGCACCAGGGACACACAGATGGCCAAGACAGGGATCTGACCATCTGGGAGCCCAACTCTCAATGAGAAGTTACTTTAAGTCACATGTAAACGCACCTTAGTATTTAACTAGCTGGATGGATTGTATGGATTTTTTTTTTTAAGAAATCTATTCTCATAAATTTTATAATGAGTATTTAGTATCTGAAGAATCAGACTGTTAATGTCTGAAACAGAAGAAGGATGTAGAACCATGGCATTCTTTTGAAAGTGGCAAACTTTGTTGTTTGCTGAGATTAAAATGTGGCTTAAGATTGATTATGTAGAGATGTTTATCTCACTCTGTAGAAATGTGTATCAAAAATCTCTTAGCACTCTCATCAGGAATTGTCATCTGAAAACCATAGTAACTTTTTGTAGAAAGAATTCATTCATTGAGAGGTGAAAGCCAAGTTTATCTCAAAATTTTAGCATTGTAGTCTTCATGGACATGCTCCCTTAAGAGAACAGGATGATTTCTTTTTTTTAAATTATTATTATTTATTTTTTTCATCATGATAAGTGTGCTCTTTAATCCTTATCCCTTATTTCCCTTATCTCCCCCAACTCCCCTCTGATAACCACCAGATTATTCTCTAGTTAAGAGTCTGTTTCTTGGTTTGTGTCTCCTTGTTTCTCCTTTTCTCATTTGTTTTGTTTCTTAGATTCCACATATGAGTGAGATCATATGGTATTTGTCTTTCTCTGATTTATTTCACTTATCATTATACTCTCCAGTTCCAACCGTGTTTTTGCAAATGGTAAGATTTCATTCTTTTTTATTGCTGAATAATATTCCTGTGTGTGTGTGTGTGTGTGTGTGTGTGTGTGTGTGTGTGTATACACCTCTTCTTTATCCATTTATCTATTGATGAGCACTTTGGCTGCTTCCATAGACAACTGATGACAACTGAGACAACTGATGGACAGAGCACTGGAATTAGCAAATTTGGGATTGAATTCCAATTCCTCCATTTGTTGTATGACCTTGGGCATGCCATTCAACTTCTAAGCCTCAGTTTTTCATTCATAAGATGGGGAGTGAGGTAGTTTTTAATACTTATTCTGTTTCATGGTGTTGATAGTGAGATAACACATTTGATAATGACTTATAAACTGCAAAGTGCATTAGAATTGAAGTCTCTGTGATCAACCGCTGGAGCTTTGTAGTATACTTTGACTCACATTCTTGGAATGGAATGGTAACAGAGTGGGGCAAATTGGGGCCAGAGTGAGTTCAGGGACTTGCTTAATTTTCAGCCTTTTTTAAAAAAGTGAAGGCATTCCTGAAAGACAGCAAAGCAGGCAGCTAGGAGACATATGCTAGTTTATTTCTTTATTTTACTTCTAAACATTTAGTCTCATGAATTTGCAAATATTTTCTCTTATGAAATTGGGTTTATTGGTATATTGTAAGGTGTGTGAAGGTAGTGGAAACTATCAGTGCTCCACTCAGATTCTTATGGATCCCTTTATCCCTTGTACTGTTGCTGAGTGCTGCCTCTTCCTACCACCCTCCCCCCACTTCTGTGTGTTTGGGGTTTTTATAACCTACCTGCCACTCTCTCTGGAGGACTGCCTTTGGGCTACTCGAGCTGCTTGGTCTATTTGCCACAGGGTCTGAAGTGCTTGGAGTTTACATTCTCCACTCTTCCCACCCCCAATCGACAGCTCTTTGCTAAAGACTAAAGGGTGCCAAGTCCAGCTTTCTTGCTGTGAGCAAGTATAAACCCAATCCTGGTATGTAGTTTGTACTCTAGAGCTTCCCTACAGGACCCAGGAAGGCTGGGATTTGTCTTGAAGTGGCTCCTTGCTTCACTTCTTCCTTTTACTCTCTAGCCTCCTCTCTCTGTTACTGGTTTCTTCTGGGAGTGCTTCCCCAATATATCCCTGTCATATTCTTTTTCATTTCAGGGCAGTGTGTGCTTCTGGAGTACCTGCCTGACAATGACATTTAACTTCAATTACTGAATATATTTCTGTCCACATGATCCCTTCTAATATGAACCATTTTGATTTAAGCGTCAGTTTATGTGAATAGTTTTGTTTTTATTTTATACATTTTTTACTGAAAGTCATAATGGTGATAATGATATAAAGAAGTCTATGAATAAATTAATAGACCTAACCTAGAGTCCTTAAGATTATTCTCTTATAAGTATCTTTTACAATTTTGAAAGTCTAACCTAAATCCTTATAACTATGCAGTATTTTCATTTAAATTTATAGTGTTAATTCCAGTTGTTAATGCATGCTGTATGTCAGGCACTGTGATTGCTGCTTTGCCTGTATTATTTTATTTACTCCTCTTAGCCAATATATAAAATTGGTCTCATCATCTCCAATTTACAGATAAAGAAACTAAGGTTCTAGAGCTTAAGTAACTTATCCCAGATTGCATGGTAGATAGCTAGATTCTGAGTTTGAACTCCTAAGTCCATATACTTGCCCTTGAATTTCACTGCATCAGAATGGATGAAATAGCAAGAAATATTTCAATACCGTTTCTTCCAATTAAAGTTAAACGGGAATGTGTTCTTTTGAAGCATTCTTCTTCTGAAGTTATTCATAATCCCATGAAAACTTTAAATAAAGTATGAGAAGTTTCTCATGAATAATCTTTTTCTTAACAGTGGTTTGGAAAGGAGTGCTCTCTTGTAGTCATGATAGAAGCTTTCAAGAAAAGACTCCGGGACAGTGTGTCTAAATGAAGAAATGATTCTTTGAAAAATGATCATTTTGGCATTTTAGGCCACTTAAAAATATTACATCAGCTCCCTTCAGACATTTGACGGATGAGATGGTAAAAAACCATAAATCAAGAAAGATAGTCTCTTGAGTAACTAGATTTTTTTGTGTCTCCAGCTATCTACACAATGGATTAAATAGTGCTTTTCTCTTATGGGTGTTTTAAGAGTTGTTAGACACACTGTTTTCATAATTTCTAATCAGTTTCCATATCACTTCTTAGCCCCAAGAAAGGCTATTGATAGAATTCAACCAGGCAGAGAAAGGGTCATGGTACTTGCTCTGGGAGTTGTTTGAAAACTCTCAAAGGACATGTGGTCAACTCTGCTTCTGTGTGATGACAGATGGGCCATATATTTCTCTCAAAAGTTAGCCATTGGCTGTAGATGCTAAGTTTTAGCAATGAAAACTGCAGAAGTTTATCAAGAGGAATTGTGTGTAACCTTACAAAATACATGGCAACTAAATAAAAACAGTGTTACTGGAAACGCTACAAAAAATATCCATGTGCCAGTGGAGGATAAGACTAAAAAAGAAAAGCAAGTTCAGAGACAGTGGGCCTTGAAAGTCTGATTTAGCCTCTTGCCTGGGAGTTGAGTGTATAAATGAAAGAGGCATGCTATCCAATGTGCTGAGAGGAAAAGAATTAAGAACATCTGAGTTTCTGTGAGAGAAGAAATGGCCTTTCCAAAACCCAGTCATTTCTATGGGAAGTAGCTACACAAATATTTTACCATTCAATAAATGTTCCCAACCATGTGCTTGTTTCTGTTGCTTTTAATGTGCTGGTTGATTTCTGTTGGTTTTTAATGTGCTGCTGCTGTACCTGAAATACTTTTTGTAGACTGGTATCTGATATGTGTGCATTGTAACTGGAAGCAGGCATGGGAGCAGGGTAGTAGTGTGAGAGCCGGGACATGGACGTTGGAGTCATTTGGAAAAATGGTGCATCCAGGCAAGCAAGAGTTGCAATGGGATGGTAGGGAGGAGATGAGGGAACCTATAGAAAAAAACAGGGACAAGAAAGTAGAAAAGAGGAAAAAGGAATTGAGGAAATGTGCCAAAAAATAGGTAATCATACTTGTGAAGAAAATCTGCAACTTCAAGTTGTGTCTTTTTGATTTGAAATCTCTCCTTGTGTACTTGGCAAAACTCTTTGTGTTTATATATTTTCCCTGTTTTGACTCTTGTTTTTGACTCTCCCTGTTTTTGACTCTTTTAAATCTTTAGGCTTCCATCCTCAAAATTTTACTTAAAATGGTTCAATTCAAGATAGATCTTGCTCCGGGAAAAGCATATCCAAATTCATATGACAGATTTTAAATCATATTTATTTGAATAGACACTCTATTTCCATGAGACTTCTCTGGACACTGAAAAAAGAAAAAAAAGGTAGCGCTCCTCATTAAAATATCTCTTCCTGTGTGTGCCCAGAATGTCAAATGGGCACTGCATTCCCCTCTAGGGAGCTAATAATCAAGCCCAGGACCCAGTTAGATGAAAAAAAAAAAAAAGGCTTTTTTTAGGCCTAACAAAGTCATATTCTTTCTTCCACCAATCCTTGCCCTCTGTAAAAAATAAAATAAAAATTTTAAACCTGTTTATAAAAAAATGTTTCTACCTATTAGGCCATAATAAGGAACAGGAGTTTTATTTAGGATGGAGGCAGAATAAAGTCATATTTTGACTGTCCGGCACACATGCATAAGAAACTCTAAGAAATATAGACTTTCTGATAATCATTTTTTTTCCTCAAATATTAAGTGTTTGCCAAATCCATACAATACTCAATGCCTACACTGTTTTAGATGTTAGGAAATGTTCAGTAGATATCAGACATATCCTACCTTCAATTCACGATATGATAGAGACACAAACCTGATGGTCAATAGGGAAGTACTTTGGCATAAAATTCAGAGATGCAAATTCAGATGCCTACAGGGGCCAGGCAGGTAATATAAAGGTGTGAATGTTAGCATATGTAAGGGGATTGGTGGGATCTATGGTGAAACTGAAGACATTGAAATAATAATAAAAAAAAATTCCTAAAAAAGCACGGAATGGCATCAGATTTGGCAGATGTAGTCTGCAACTGTTAAGTGTGCTGTGTCTGGCACAGATAAATGGAAGGCTTATGTGATTATATGAATGCACTGAAGAGAAATAAGGAAAAGGATTAAAAAGAGTGCTAGTAGGTTGGAGATTAAATGACCTTTATAAGGGAAGGTTTTCTGGAAAAAAAGTTAGGAGCTCTGGTTGAAAAGGCACAGGCATTTTACTGCATTGAAGACCTGAGAATGCGGGAGAAATTTGCAGGCCAAATGACCTATTCAAACTGTTATTCCCCTTCTAAATATCCCTCTTATACCATCACATTCTCTTGAGTCTGGGAAAGCCAAAGAAGAAAGATGGTAGAAGAGATGGTGAGGCTGAGACTAGGGGGAAGAAGCATATCCTCTTTTACTAACCAAAGGGGTGTTCTGCAGAATAGCTTCCATTTTTCAGACTCTTGCCCACTGGGGGTACCAAAATCAGCTGTTCATTGTAGTGGAAGTAAACCAAGTAGTTGAATGCTCATTTCTGATTCTCTGATGATGAATTGTATGTATTGATTTTAGTGTCAGAGAAAAATTTCCCAAGAAACTTCTGCGAGCATTAGGATGCCATTTATTTCAATGGGAAGGAGGTTCAAGTATTTATCTTTCTGAAGGCATATTATTCTCCAACACATTAATTGGCCATGTTAGATTGATTTTTGAAAAATGTTACCTTACTGAGGAAAAATTCTGATTTCCTGGTGCAATTATCTTCTGTGTAGATATCTTTCCAGTAAAAGCTCTTCACCAAAAGCTTTTCAGTGACTAGTTCCAATGAAGGTTTTTAAAACATGTTTTTAAAGAGCATTTTAAGGAAGAGATAAGAATGGTTCTGTTTGAGGACTTAAGATTTTCTTTCTTTTTTTTAAGCTTTTTAAAAGATTTTTTTTAATTTATATGAGAGAGAACACGAACACAAACTGGGTTGGGGTCAGGGGAGCAGAGGGAGAGAGACAAGCAGACTATGTGCTGAGCTCAAAGCCTCATGTGGGCCTCGATCTCACCACCCTGAGATCATGACCTGAGCCAAAATCAAAAGTCGGTCACTTAACCGACTGAGCTACCCAGGCGCCCCTAAACTTTTTTTTCTTCCCCTAAACTTTTCTCTAAAAGTGTCTTAGGTGTTGGTAATTACCTGAATACCAGAGGCCTGAAAAAAATTAGCAAAGATGTTCAGAAAATTAAAGCCTGAATCTGCTAAGAACCTCTGCGTCTGCTGTTGCTTCAGAGGTGATAGACATGGTCCAATTCTCTATCCAAGGCTTGAGTTTCTCCTACAGTATCTTGACTGGTAATCCAGCTTCTGTTTGATGTCTTCCAGTATTGAGAGAATTTACTGTCTATTAATGAAACTCATTCCATTTTTTTACTTCTCAGATCATTCAGAAATTCTTCCTTAAAGTGAAATAGTATAATTTTTTATTGCTTCCAGTATGATGGAAAACACTAAATAAGTTTGAATCTTTTTGTAAGTAGATTTCATAAATATATTTTTAAAACATTTTTTTAAAGATTTTATTTATTTATTTGAGAGAGATTGAGAGAGAGAGAGAGTGCATGAGAAGGGGGAGGGGCAGAGGGAGAAGCAGACTTCTTGCTGAGCAGGGAGCCTGATGCAGGACTCCATCATGGGACTCCAGGATCATGACCTGAGCTGAAGGCAGTCACTTAACCAATTGAGCCACCCAGGTGAACCTCATAAATATGTTTTTAAAGATTTTATTTCTTTATTTGACAGAGAAAGAGAGAGAGCAAAAGTAGGCTGAGCAGTAGGCAGAGGGAGCGGGAGCAGCAGGCTCCCCACGGAGCAGGGAGCCCAATGCAGGACTCAATCCCAGGACCCTGGGATCATGACCTGACCTGAAGGCAGACGCTCAACTGACTGAGCCACCTGGGTGCCCCTAGATTTAACATATTTGAGGGTAACATTTATCACACTGTAAATAGAAACACTAAATCTTGTTTCCCTGTTTCATTTTTCTAGTTCAGTTATAATAGTGCTAATATAGAAGATGTGGGAATGTTTTCTATGGTCAGGTGGTTTTTTCTAAATTCAGTGAGGAGCAAGATGGAGTGGATGTATGTGGTATGTATCTATCAAGATCACTCTCTTGATTAGGAGTTTGGGGAAGAAATAAAATTAATAATAGACTTGAATCCTGGGCTTGTGAATTCTACTATTTAGAGGGACACAACACATTGCTAAGGGCTGCTTCATGAAAGAGCACTTATGAATGAATGGCATGCAAACTCTCAGGTGAAGTTAATCTGGGAAGACTTCATGTAGGAGGTGAGATGTACTCAGGAATTAGAAGACCATCAGGTACCTCATTGCAACAAACTCTGGATCACAAATAAGATGTCAAGAGTTGCTTTCAAAGTAGTTGTGCTTACTTATTGTTGACTTTACAGAGACTGGTAAATAAAATCAAAACAAGTTTAGGCAAAGCCAAAAATTCATTTCACTATTTAATAGCAAAGTTTTGTGTATCTACCAGCTTTTGAGAATTTGCCAGGTGGAAATAAATTTCCTCAAATTATTTGACAACTTTCCTTAGTATTTAACAAATTCATGTAGAGATTTTAACATAAATATTTTAGATTAACTGTGTATTCTCAAAATAATTTCTTTGTGATAAAATATAAAAAAAACACAACATTTTTTACCCTTCATAAATCATTAGTCTTTGTTGAGCATTTTCTTCAACTCCCCAACAGTGTTTCCCCTTGGGCTGAAACCAAGCATGGAAAATTTCACCTTACCAGACAGGCCTTCTTGGAAACCATAAGCAGTGGTAAGGGAGTTTAAATTTATATTTAACTTCAAATGCTTTTTACCACAAATGATATAACATGGGGTACTGAGTGATCATTTTTTGGTATAATTGAGCTAGCTTGTTGGTTTATTCAATTATTTATGAGCCACTTAAAGATTTATTTAGGTATTTCAGCATACTCTCACTCCATCTCCCAGAGCTGAACATCTACAGCTTCTATTTTTCCTTTTTGGGTACATAAATAAGAGGATTTCATACCTGCAAAAAAAATTTCCATGATGCAAAATAATAAGGTGATTATGTATTATATGAGGTTGTTGGGAACCCCCAAACATAAAGAATATAGGAATACTCTATGTTGATGTGATTTGAGCCTGAATTAAAGAAAGCAGTAGAAAGCAATGTTGTGAGAGTAAGGCATTTGCCTCTTTTTTATTTCCTCATTTAAGGTTTTATGGTTTTAAAAAATGGACAAAATAGGGATTTGAGAAATTGAAATATTAGGTCAAAAGTGACAAACTCATACTCAATAGAAGTGCCACGAGTTAAACATTAAGACTGGGGTCCTGATAATTTACCTATTTGTATTTGTATGTTTATTCATCACTTCAAATAATTTGGATAAAAACTACTATAATATAGGAATTAAAAATTTCAGAACAGAAGGGGAGAAAAAAGTAGGTAGAGTAGAAAAAAATGAAGTAATAAAGGAAACTTGGTGAAAATCTAGAATACTTTTGATTAGATACAGGAGGCAGTGGGAAATAATAACTTTGATCAGGACTGCCTTTTTGTTATAGGTGTCTTGGAATTCTTTGGGAAGGTGTAGACAGAGCGAGGTCATGGAAGTCAGAAGTATTTGGAATGAAATGGGGAACAATGCTAGTGGAGCAATTGCCACTTATAACTGCTGGAAGGTGTGCCCTGAATCTGTCAGCAGGATTTCTGTCTGGGTTGAGTTGTATAAACAGCCGGGCAGGAAGATCAAACCTAACTTATTTTTACTTGGGGTCTTCATCGGCCCTTGGAGAAAGTGACAATCTCACTTGCATTATTTTTTTATTATGACTTTTTGGCCTTAATTCTGCTTAACTTAGTGCAAGGCTCAGTATTGGGGTTTTCAGAACTTCTATGGGATTAGCACCTTTTTATGCCTATAGTTTACCCTCTGCTCCCTACAGCTATCACAGCATCAGTTATAATTTGTTAATTTTAGATTTTTGATCTTATCACTTATGGGTTCACTTGTTGGTTTAGAGTGCAGCTCTGATTATTTTAGATGATATACTCATTCACCACACCTTTGTGTGGCTAATTTCCTCCATGTCTGCCTTCCCTATACCCTGCCAAGAGAAGGCTCTCCTTAAAGAAACTTTAGAATAAAAAAGAACATACAACTAATCCCCAAAGTGTCAAAATGGCAGAGCATGTCCTGAATGACCTCTAAATAGTAACAGTTATTTAAATAAATCAAAGGGAGAGGAATAAAATAACCACTACAACAACAAAAATCACAATAGGACAGGATTTAGGTAGAGACTTTTTATTCATAATTTATTGCAGTAATTCAATATACTAGTGTGTGTTATGAATCATCAATAAAGGATATTGTGTTCCCTATTTCCCCCAAGTTATTTAAGATTAAGCTGATTTTTGGCAGCACATCTAATAGAGACAATATTTAGCAGAACATGCTTTGAGAAATGTTGCTTTATATTAATTGATTAAAGTTTTTCAATCTCCAGAGAAGAGCCTTGCTTTTAATATAAGAAAATTCATACAGACTTTGAGTTATAAAATAAGTCAATCATGTGTAATGTACAAACTATAGTTAATGCCATATTGCCATATTTTGAAAGTTGAGTAAAAAAAGAGTAAATCTTAAAAATTATCAACACACATACACACACACACACAATTTGTTAACTATGTATGGTGACTGATGTTAACTAGATTATTGTGGTGATTATTGTGTAATATATACAAATATCAAGTTGATATGTTGTATACCTGAAATTAATATAATGTTATAGGTCAGTTATACCTATATCTCCTTAAAAAAAAGAAGAAGATTCATTGCAGGAATCTGGTTATTATATCCACACACAGGATTTGCCAAGTCAGTTTAGCTATGAATGGGCAGGTCTTCATTTTCCCCTTGTCCTATGGACCGAGGTGTGCCTGGAGCGCTTGGGGAATGAAAGTCAAGTGACTCTAGTTCTGAACATGTATTTCATTTCATCTGCATGGCTCTCTGGAGTGTCTTTCTCAAACTTGGAGGCAACATAATTTGCCTGAGGACATTTCAACAAAAGCCAAATTTACCAATGCCAACTCATCAAAGAATCCATTCACCCAAGGACCAATTTTCTAAACTTACTGACTTCAAAATACTGGTTTCTTGTAACTACAAGAAACATATTCATAAGCTTTATAGATATTTCTGTAGGATAAAATGCTTTCAGATAGTTTTTTGGAGAATTTTAAAAAGTTCTAGTTGGTGGGTTTTCATAATTACATTTGAATATTTAATCTCTGGGGGGACGCCTGGGTGGCTCAGTTGATTAAGCAGCTGCCTTCGGTTCAGGTCATGATCCCCAGCGTCCTGGGATCGAGTCCTGCATTGGGCTCCTTGCTCAGCAGGGAGCCTGCTTCTCCCTCTGCCTCAGCTTGCCACTCTGTCTGCCTGTGCTCTCTCTCTCTGACAAATAAATAAATAAAATCTTAAAAAAATATATTTAATCTCTTTCTAGCTCAGCTTCCTACTGCTCCATCTGGAGGATTGGGGACACAGTGGGGACTTTATGTGGGGGAATGGGGACAAAGACCTGAGACACAGCTCTCTTCTGAGCTGCCTGCTTGGGGACTAGGGCAACTGAGGAGCAGATTCAGGGAAACTGACTTGTCTGAGAGAAGAGATTGAGGGTCAGAGAGAGGAGGGAGAGGTTCAGAGAAAGGAGGAGGTGAAAGAGAGAAGACAATGGAGAATAAAGAATAATTAGAGGGAAGAGGAGATTTTAGTGCAGGGAAGAGGATGCCAAACCATCCAATGTGAATTTCCGTGAACTTTAACATATTTTTAAAGTGTAGTAAACTAGGACACCTGGGTGGCTCAGTTGTTAAGCATCTGCCTTCAGCTCAGGTCATGATCCCAGGGTCCTGGGATCGAGCCCCGCATTGGGCTCCCTGTTCTGCAGGGAGCCTCTTCTCCCTCTCCCACTCCCCCTGCTTGTGTTCCCTCTCTCGCTGTGTCTCTCTGTGTAAAAAAAAAATAAATAAAATCTTAAAAAAAAAAAAGTGTAGTAAACCAGTAAATTGCTAGATTTGACGAGTAAGATCATACATGACTACTTTACTCAACTGGCTTTTGTTGACCTGCAGTATTGCCGCATGTCAGTATTTTCTTCCTGGTTATATTCCCAGTGACTTGCACTGGCACATACACAGAGAGGAAAAGCAATACATAGTTAAGAGAATAAAGGCAAGAATGCATAGATGAAGGCGTGAAGTATCTGGAGCTGCACAGTCTCCAGGGGATATTCTCTTTGGCCTTCTCTGTGCATAGACCTACTGTGGACATTTGAACAGACGGGCTTTGTTTGTGCTCATTTAGCGGCCTTAAGAAGACATCTGAAAAACAAAAAAGAAACAGGATGTTAATAAAAATCTAATTGCCATTTAAGGAGAGGAAGTGTGGTGTTTGGCAGTCTTTCAAATTATATCTGAAACCAAATTGATTTGCTTATTTCTCCATCTTGCCCTTTTGTATTATCAATAAAATTCTTTCTACTTCATTGATAAACAACTGCTGGACTCCTATTATTTGATAGTACTTGTCATTCAGAAGGAATTTGATTTTTTAAAAATCACTACTTTCAGCACTTATCTCAATTCTGTTCAAATAGGAGGCTTTCTCCAGCCGTCCTCAGCTCTTCCATTTTAGTAATGACCTTAGCTTCGGAATATTAAAATCTGACTCACAGTCAGAGTTCTATACTTTAATTGCATTAATCTCAATGGCTTATACTCATTTAATTTTATGTTTTGATGATCATTATTGCTTCCCTTTTCAATAACATAGGACTTTTATGAACCAAATGAAATTTTATGCATCACTGGATAAGCTAATTTCTTAACAACTTTACCTCCTAGTGACTTCTTTCACCAAATTGTGTATATTATACACTAATGCAGAATGATTAGTATATAGGAACTCTTTCTGAAGCAAATGGTTTTTTAAAAACACTTCTGATGAACAATTTCAGACATTCAAAAAATGAAGAGAATAGTATGATGAAGCCACATGTGATCATCACACTTATGTGAAAATAAATTTTAAAAACCTCATTTCAAATGGAGTTGGGAAACCCTTGAGGGGGAGCTGTCAAGCACATACCACACACGGCAGCCTGCACAATCAGGAAGAAAGAGGAAGATAAGAATTATCTTAGCAAGGGAGGACATTTTTCATACAGGAGTTTATCCCCTGCTTTTAAGGAAAAAAAAAGGAAGGGGTGCCTGGGTGGCTCAGTTGGTTTAAGCATCTGCCTTCCGCTCAGGTTATGTCTGCTTCTCCCTCTCCTTCTGCCTGCCATTCCCTCTGCTTGTGCTCAATCTCTAGCTGTCAAAAAAAAAAAAAAAAAATTAAAAAAAAGGAAGTTCCCTCCCTGCATCAGCAATAATGCTCCAACCACCACTTGCAGCCAATTTTGTTAAAAATAATTCTCCCAATTTTTTTCCTAAAACCTAAACAAGCTGACCTCCCCTTTGTCTCTTTGAACTTGCCTATGGTTTGTTACAGTTCACTTGTCCCAAATTGCAATTTCTCTGTTATTCCCAAATAAATTCATTTTCCAGGTAAAATAACTAGCTGTTTTATTTTTCAGCTTGACACTCAGCTCCAACATTCTTATTTCATCAGTAGCCACCCACCTCCGCTGGATTATTTTGAAGCAAATCCCAGACGTCATGTCATTTATCCCTGAATATTTCAGAATGTATCCCTTAAGGATAAGGACTCTACAGAAAGTATAACCATTGCACCATTACCAATTTTAAAAGTTAAAAACTGGCTAATATGAAATATCAAGTTTTTAAACAGTTTTTTGAAGTTTTAAATTTTTCTTGATTATGTCATGACGTCTTTTTTTTTTTTAAGATTTTTATTTATTTGACAGAAAGCGAGAGCAAGTGAGCCAGAGCACACAAGCTGGGGAGATAAGCAGAGGGAAAGGGTGAAGCAGACTCTCCTCTCAGCAGGGAGCCCAATGTGGGGCTCGATCCCACAGCTCATGACCTGAGCTGAAGGCAGCTGCTTAACTGACTGAGCCACCCAGGCACTGTCATGACATTTTTTAATTGTGTGTTCTAATTAAGATCCACATAAGGTTGAATAGGCTTGAAATTTCAGACGTAATTTCTGCTGGGTTAATCCATTCTATTTGAAATAATAAAATGTTAAATATTTAATGGGCTTCTTTTCTAGGTCTCCAAGACATAAGAGATTATCTGTCCTGATAGGTGTTTAGAAGTCTTTTGCTGTCACTGTCACTGTGATATTTGTAACTGTATAGGCATACTTTATCTTACTGCGCTTCTTAGAAATTATGGGTTTTTTGTTTGTTTGTTTTTGTTTTTTACAAATTGGAAATTTGTGGCAACTCTGTGTCAATTGGTACCGTTTTTCTGACAGCATTCACTCACTTAATGTCTCTGTGTCACATTTTGGTAATTCTTGTAATATTTAAAACTTTTTCATTCTTATTATATTTGTTAAGGTGACCTGTAATCAGCAATCTTTGATGTCAGTACTGTAATTTTTAGGGGCGCTACAAACCACACCCATGTCAGATGACAAACTTAATTGATAAATGTTGTACGTGTTCTAACTGCTCCACTGACCAGCTATTCCCCCACCTCTCCCTCTCCTTGGACCAGCCTCCCTATTCCCTGAGACACAACAAGACTGAAATCAGGCCAATGAATAACCCTACACTGGCCTCTAGGTGTTCAAGAAAAAGGAAGAGTCACACATTTCTCATGTTACATCAAAACCTAGAAATGATATAAAAACCTAGAAATGATTTCTCAATGAGAAAGGTATGTCAAAAGCCAAGACAGACTGAAAACTAGGCCTCTTGCACCAAACAGCCAAGTTGAAAATGCAAAGGAATAGTTCTTGTAGTGGAGTGCCTGGGTGGCTCATTTGGTTAAGTGACTGCCTTCGGCTCAGGTCATGATCCCAGAGTCCCAGGATCGAGTCTTGCATTGGGCTCTCAGCTCCATGGGGAGCCCGCTTGTCTATCTGACCTTCTCACCTCTCATGCTCGCTCTCTCTCTCTCTCAAATAAATAAATAAAATCTTTTAAAAAAAAAAGAAAGAAAACTTATTGAAGGATATTAAAAGTGCTACTCCTGTGAATATACAAATGATAAGAAAGTGAAACAGCTTTATTGCTGATCTGGAGAAAGTTTGAGTGGTCAGAATGGAATATCAAACCAGCCACGTATTCCCTTAAACCAAAGCCTAATCCAGAGCAAAACACTACCTCTCTTCAATTCTGTGAAGGCTGAGGGAGGTGAGGAGGCTGTAGAAGAAAAGTTTGAAGCCTCAGAGGTTGACTGAAGAAGTTTAAGGCAAGAAGCCATCTCTAATAGCATAAAAGTGCCAGGTGAGACAGCAAGTGCTGATATAGAAGCTGCAGCAAGTGATCCAGAAGGTCTAACTGATATAATGAAGGTGGGTACACAAATAACAGATTTTCAACATAGATGAAACAGCCTTCTATTGGAAGAAGGTGCCATCTGGGACTTTCCTACTTAGAGAGAAGTCAGTGCCCGGCTGAAAGCTTTGAAGGACAGACTTATTCTCTTGTTAAGTGCTAATGCAGCTGGAGACTTGAAGTTGAAGCCACTGCACATATGCCATTCTGAAAATCTTGGGTCCTTAAGAATTTTGCTAAATCTATTGCCCCTGTGCTCTGTCAGTGAAAAAACAAAGCCTGGATGACAGCACTTCTATTTACATCATGGTTTACTGAATATTTTAAGCCGAGTGCTGAGAACTACTGCTCAGAAAAAAAGATTCTTTTCAAGATATTACTGCTCAGGGGCGCCTGGGTGGCTCAGCATGTTAAAGCCGCTGCCTTCGGCTTGGGCCATGATCCCAGGGTCATGGGATCGAGCCCCGCATCGGGCTCTCTGCTCTTCGGACAGCCTGCTTCCTCCTCTCTCTCTCTCTGCCTCTCTGCCTACTTGTGACCTCTGTCTATCAAATAAATAAATAAAATATTAAAAAAAAAGATATTACTGCTCATTGCCAATGTACCTGGTCACCCAAGAGCTCTGATGGAGATATATAATAAGATTAATGTTTCCATGCCTGCTAATACAACATCCATGCTGTAGCCCACCAGGACTTTCAAGTCTTACTATTTAAGAAATACATTTTGTAAGACTATAGCTGCCATAGGTAGTGATTCCTCTGATGGATCTGGGTGAAGTAGTAAAGTGAAAACCTCTGGAAAGGGTTCATTATTCTGGATGCCAATAAGAACATTCATGATTCGTGGAAAGAAGAGGAAGAGGTCAAATATCAACATTAACTGGAATTTGGAAGAAGCTGATTCCAGTCCTCATGGAGGACTTTGAAAGGCTCAAGACCTCAGGGGAGGACATAACTGCAGATGTGAGAACTAGAATTAGAAATAGTAAGAGAACTAGAATTAGGGGGGAGCCTGACAAAGATGTGAGTGAATTGCTACAATCTCATGATAAAACTTTAGCAAAAGAGGAGTTTCTCCTATGGATAAGCAAAGAAAGTGATGTCTTGGAATTTACTCCTGGTGAAGATGCTCTGAAGATTGTTGAAATGACAACCAAGGACTTAGAATGTTACCTAAATTTAGTTGAGCAGTAGCAGGGTTTGAGAGGGATGATTCTAATTTTGAAAGTTCTACTGTAGGTAAAATGTTATCAAATAGAATCGCATGATACACAGAAATCATTTATGAAAGGAAGCAAATATCGCTGTTGTCCTATTTTAAGAAATTACCACAACCACCTTGATCAGTCAGTAGCCATCACCACGGAGGCAAGACCCTCCACAAGGATAGAGATTATAACTCATTGAAAGCTCAGATAATGGTTGGCATTTTTTAACAATAAAGTATTTTTAAACTGAGGCATGTACTTTTTTTAGACACAATGCTATTTCACACTTAATAGACTACAGTATAGTATAAATATAACTTTTATATGCACTGGGAAACCAAAAATTCGCTTGACTTGCTTTATTGCAATATTTGCTTTATGGTGTTCGTCTGGAACTGAATGTGCAATATCTCTGAGCTATGTTGTGTTGGTAATTGTTGTTGTAGTGTTTTTACTAATTTGGTGTAGTTATGCTATTAGAATTATGGGTAATCATTTGGGCTGCTCTGATTGTTCCCAAACCTTAATTCAGAATCAGTTTTAGTTATGTTTTTACCATGCGGTATAATTGAATACAACTAAGGCAACCATACAACAGTTGGAAACATATTTATCTACAAGAAGGACTATTTATACCAGTGATTCTAGTGCAGGTTTTTCAGATTTTAATTATACTCAAGGGAAATAGTTGTGCTCAGCAATATATCAAACTTTTGATGACTCTGGAGTTCATTACCATACAATAATCGCATTATCTGTCACACCTTATTGCTTAATTTTTGCTTTTCAAAGCTTCTTTATTGGCTACATTACTTCGTAGTAACACAAAGGAAAAAGAGGCTGCTGTAATTGCAAACTTGTTTCTTGTGCTGGTGGAGTACTGAAATTATGTGTGGGTAATACTTTTTTACTATTTAACTCAAAGGATGTTTGAGTTTTTAATTTAGATTTTGCTCATGAAAAATAGATTTGGAAACACTGTCTGCATCCAAGTAGAAATCAGTAATTAACTCCCCCTCCACAAACTCCCCCCCCCAATTTTCTCTACTATGTAAGCAGTATTCATTATACAACAATTAGAAAATATAAGTAGGCACAAAGAAAAAAATCACTAGAGATAACAACTTTTAACCTTCTGTTAAGTGATTAGACTTTTTTTTCTAACAATATAGTATAATATATAACATAAATCACATATATCTTTATATTCCTTTTATAACAATTTAAATTCTACAAATGATTGATATGCTTTTTTTCACACAATATGACCATCTTTTCATATACTGCTACTCAGTTGTTCTTTATTGTTACATAATAGTACACTGTTAGACTCACATGATAGATACACTTAAACTGTCTTTAATTTTTTTAAGACTTTTATTTTTAAGCAATCTCTTCATCCAACCTGGGGCTTAAGTCACAAACTTGAGATCAAGAACTGCATGCTTTACTGACTGAACCACCCAGGAGTCCCCATATTGCCTCTAATTTTTTGTTCTTCTAAACAACTAGACAAGAAACACTCCTGTATGTATGACAGTTAAATTTTTATGATCAGTTACTAAAGGGAGACTTGTCTGAAGTTGCCAATTTTAAAGATTTCATTAATCACATTGGAAAATGGCTTCCATAAGAAAGATACCAAAATATTCCTGTATGTTTTCTTGTGGATAAGGGATTCTGATTTCTGTCCATGCTCTCTAACTCTAGGTAGTTTATTTTTAATCTTTGTCAATCTGATAATGAAAATTTCATCTTGTTGTACTTATGTGCATTTGTTAAGTCACTAGAGAGAATAATTTTTTGTATATTTATTAGACATTTGTATTTTTCCTGCAGTGCTTTGCTGCTTTGTATTTTTAAAATAGTTTCCTGCTAGGACATTTACCTTTTTTTCTTAGTAATTTGAAGAGCTTTTAATATATTGAGGAGGCAGTCTTTTAAAAGTATAACATATTTTTGTAAAAATGTTATTCTACTCCATACCTCAACTTTATGGGTTTTTGTTGTTGTTATATAGAAGTCAGAGGGGTACCTGGGTGGCTCATTAAGTTAGGCATCTGCCTTTGGCTCAGGTCATGATCCCTGGGTCCTGGGATCAAGCTCCATGTTGGGCTCTCTGCTTAGTGGGAAGTCTGCTTCTCCCTCTGTCCCTACCTCCAATCCTTCTCTCTCTCTCTTGAACATTATCTCTCTCAAATAAATAAACAAAATCCTTAATCTTTTTTTAAAAAGATTATTTATTTATTTATTTGTTAGAGAGAGAGAGAGAGAGCGAGAACAGGCAGAGAGGCAGGCAGAGAGGTAGGCAGAGGCAGAGGGAGAAGCAGGCTCCCTGTCGAGCAAGGAGCCTGATGTGGGACTCGATCCCAGGATGCTGGGATCATGATCTGAGCCGAAGGCAGCTGCTTAACCAACTGAGCCACCCAGGCGTCCCTCTTTAATCTTTTTTAAAGAAAGAAGTTATTAGCTCCAGAAGGGAAATTTTACTGATATTTTTCCCCCCAGCATTATAGAGGCAACAGTTATTTCTTATATATACTTAAGCCTCTCTCTGGAATTTCTGTTTTTTTCTATCCCCAGTGCTTTAAGCATCTGCATGTTTTATTGTCTCGTGGGTAAGGCCCCCTTCCTGATGTTTCTTTTCTTTTCTGTTCTTTTTTTTATTATGCTTTGTTTTAAAAAATATTTTGGGGCACCTGGGTGGCTCAGTGGGTTAAAGCCTCTGCCTTTGGCTCAGGTTATGATCCCAGGGTCCTAGGATTGAGCCCCGCATCGGGCTCTCTGCTCAGCGGGGATCCTGCTTCCTCCTCTCTCTGCCTGCCTCTCTGCCTACTTGTGATCTCTGTCTGTCAAATAAATAAAATCTTAAAAAAAAAAGTTAAAAAATATTTTGACTACTTAGCAAATTTATTTTTCAACTAATAATTATTTTCAGATAAAATTTAGATTCTTTTCACTGGTTAGAGTTGGATTGTGATCGTGTTAATTAAATAGCTAAACTTGGGGAGAATTAACATCTTTATAATATTAAGCCCTCTAGTGAGGAAACATGGTATCTCTCTCCAGATAGTCAAATTTGCATTTATGACTCTTAAGAATATTTGAGAACTTTATATGGGTTGTGTTTATTCCCTTAATAAATATTTATTGAGCACTTACTCTGTGCCAAGTTCAGTGTTGAGGGTTTAAAAATGAAGCAGACGGTGGGCTTATGTTCTTGTGAGGAGATAGAAAGTAAATACATGCATCAATTGATAAAATTAAAAAACCCAGAGTGGAAAATAGTAACATGGCAATAGGGGCATCTGGGTGGCTCAGTGGGTTAAAGCCTCTGCCTTTGGCTCAGGTCATGATCCCAGGGCCCTGGGATTGAGCCCTGCATTGGATTCTCTGCTCCGGGGGGAGCCTGATTCCTCCTCTCTCTCTGCCTGCCTCTCTGCCTGCTTGTGATCTGTCTGTCAGATAAATAAATAAAATCTTAAAAAAAAAAATAACATGGCAGTAAACGGTTAGAGTGATAGAGAGCAATTAGGGAAAAGGGAGCAGCTTTGGCTGGTGGCCTGGGAGTCTTCTCTAGAGATGATGCTTGAACAGAGATTTGAATTCTGATAAAGATTCTGTTGTCTGGGAGAACATTTCAGGAGAGGGCAAAGTGCAGGTAAAACAGATTGGGCTGTATATGTTGTGTTTGAGTCAGCAAGAAGGGGGAAGGATGGAACAGATTGAGCAGGTAATAGGGAGTTGAGATTTGAAGCAGGTAGGATCCAGATCTTGTCAGAACTTGTGATCTGAGAAGAGGAGCATGGCTTTGCCACCTTGTTGCATCAGGAAGTCACTGAAGAGCTTTAAGCAAGCAAAATATGCTGGCTGCAATGTGGAAAATGGACTGTTGCGTAGCATGGGAAGATGTGCAGGGGCATGTTAGAAGGCACTTGCAAGTCTTTGAGGGCAGAGCAGAGGCAGAGATGAAACCAGCAGCAACTGTGAGCAAGAGCAGGTCACTCGGGTAACCTGAATACTTAATTCACCAGAAGAAAATCAGGACTGTGACTTCCCAAGCTGTTGCCTTCAAAGGAGTCTTCCTGGATTTCTGTTTCCTTGACCAACTATTTAAGGTGGCCAGAATGAGGCTGCCTCTGTAGATCTCAGGCCTTCTATAATTTTGGAAAAGGAAATTGACACTATAGAGTGCAAAATACTAAAGGGCTCAAGTATCATACCTGAGCCTCATAGGGCAAGAGATGAGGGAATGGACCCAGGAGGCAGGGACGGAGTTTGGTAAGGTAACAGCAAAATTACCCAGTGATACCACGTAGCTAGTCTGAGACTATGCTTTCTGTTTTAAGGTGAGATACTCAATTATTTTCTAAGCTTCCTCTGAACTTTTCAATATCATATCAGTGTAATTCATAAGGTTTCATTTGGTTGAAGATGGTGGCTAATATAGCTAAATTCCCAAGACTACACATAGCAGAGGAGAAAACTACAATGACCCTGGAAAGCAGTGGTACAAAGAATGCACAAATATTAGCCAATGACGACTTTAGGACCTGGGAGATACTATGCTTTAATTTGAGATTGAAAAATTCTGTGTGCTATGAATAAAAATTTGTACAAAGGATAAAATAGTGGTGCAGTTTATTGACAAAAATACTTATTCTCATTACAGTTTTAGAGAACCTACAATTTCTGCCATTAACTTCATTGCTTATCATTTTTAATAATTTTGCATTATTTTAATCATTTTAATTTTCTTAGTATTTTGTAGTTAACAGATTTATTTAGTGCAAACTTATTTAGTTTCTTATGTTACACTATAAGCTTATTCTTTATTATTTTCATTTCACAAGTAAGAAAAATTCAGAGACATGGACTTGCTCATTAAAGGTCACTCAGTTGGAAAGTCGTTGCTCACTCAAATCCTGGCCCTCTCTAAGACCACATTATGTTTCTACCAGTCACTGTCTAAAGATATTGGTATAATTTTATTTAACATGGAAAAGCAACTCATGGTAAGCAAGATCTTGAGGGGACGCAGCAGGTTTTATAGGAGGTGGAACAAGCAGGATCCTCAGGGTGGGAAGATCGGTGATATTTGGACGCCAGGCATACAACAATTTTGTAGGGCCCCTGGGATCCATCTGAGATTAACCTCTGCAGGAGGTTAGGACCCTCACCTAAGAATCAGCAGAATGGTCTGAGGCACCTTGGACTCTGCTCTGGAGGAAGCAGAAGCAAGCACCTAGTTTCCTATTTTGCCCTTGAATTCACAAAGAGAAATTTGTCTGAATATTAACAGACAAACTTGTAATTTTTAATTGATATTGATAGATTTATTGATCTTAAATCCTACCACTGTTAACAGTGTCACCAGTGAAGTCAACAAGCTACTCAGGTCATGGTCTCTAAGAATCTTCAGATATTTTCCATGTCCCAGCCATTAACTGTCACCCTTGAACCTTTACTGAGAAATATGTGATACCATACCAGCTAACTTTACAGGGAAGAATTTACTTTGCAAGTGTTATTGCCAGATTAAATACTTGCCTGATGATGCCTTCTTCATAGCCTCTGAAGGCCACCCCATCCATAATGCAGTCATAGTTAATTTGGACATTGATTTATCAGCACTTTTATGTCTAAGTCAAGCCTAAACTAAAGATCTCAAGGAGGTGCAGGCTTTTAGGGGGACAAAAAGTTCCACAGATATAGATGCCTGATTATTGGAGTTGCATGCATCAGGTTCAAATTCATTTAAATCTCTACCCCAACTTGCACCATACCTTCTTAAACTAGAAGCTAAAAAAAAAGACTAAAACTAATAGCTGAAAGGATAATAATTATAAGATCCATCATACCTTACACAGCCCTTGTAAAACTCTCATCTTCCCCATTAAAATTACCAATAGGTGGGGTTAAAGGCTTTCTATAGGACCTTAGGACATTATTAGAATAATCATTCTCTACATCCCTGTTGGGCTAAACCCAAATATTTAATCTCTGGTGCCTCTTGAGGTAGCATATTTTACACTTGTAGATTAGTGTCCTGTGGAAACTTCTTTAATGTCCCTTTAGATTCTAAAGTTTAAATGAAAGTAGTCAATATTTATTTTTCCCTTCACCTGGGAAAGTCAACAATATATCTGAGCTATTTGCTCTAAGAATTTGCTGAGGCACCTTCTTACTCTACATAATCAATCAGGACTTCAAGGACATAAATTTCATTGTGATTCTAATTTTATATATATGAATGGCCTTTTTTGTGTTCTAAAGGTAAGGTGAACTCTGAGTACCCTTAGGTACTTAGTGTTTTAGCTCACAAAGGACTTAAGTTTTCCAAAGAGAAGTTACCATTTCCTCAAAGTGAAGTTCATTATCTAGGCATGATTTATCCTGTGGCAATGAATTCTTTATCTCTGATGGACCATGGCTTGTTCAGCTTTCCTACCCTAGTAACAAAGAGACAGTCAAGTGGATATCTAAGGCTCACTGGCTACTCTAGGCAATGGTTTTGTAACTTTTCTGAAATTGTTGTACCCCATATAACTTTACTAATCCTTGGTAGTGGAGCCTCATTTCTGGGAATCTAAACATGAACAGAACTTCTGTGACTTAAAATTAGTCCTTCTCCTACCACCTGATCTCGGTTTGACCTTAATTATCATTGGACTTTTTATCTGTTTATATATGAGAGATATGGATAAACCTTTGGACCTCTGATTCAATTTCATAGTAATTACAAGAGATCATTGGTCTCTCTCTTGAACATCTATTGGCAAAAGTCTACCTACCTTGTCTAAATGCATTATAGGGGCAACTAAACTAGTAGAGGTTTCTACTGACCTGATCCTAGGCTTTCGTTTAAATTTGAGAGTCTTTTTGCTGAAAACACACATTTACCAACAAGTAGCCTGACCACCTATGAAATCCTATTATTTTTATGGGGACATATTTCCATATATCATTGTAATATTTTGAATTCTGATATTCTCCTTCTATAACTGGAAGAAGAGGAGATCCATGACCACTTAACCTCTAGTTATGAGCTACCTGTACTCAAAATAGATTTGTTAGCAATGCTTTTAGAAAACACAAACTTAATCTTCTCTCTTGTGGGTCATATCTTCCAGCTGAAACAGAAAAATATCAGGCAGAATATGCTGTAACAGATCTTACTTCTAGAATATGACTCCTTGCCAGTGGTAAAATCTGCCCAGATAGCAGAACTTGTTGTGCACACAGAGCTTATTGTTAGTTAGAGATGGCTAAATATACAGCTAAGATATCCTTTTGGGCTGGTACATGATTTTGGAATACTTTGGAACAAAAAGGGATCCTGACCTTATTAAGAACCCCAATTAAGAATGCTCAGCAACCTAAGGAACTTTAGAGTGTTACAAAACTTCCTAAGATATCTATTACAAAAGTAAGTGCTTGTACAAAAGTAGGTGCTATTATAAGTGTAGGTGCTTATAGCTACCAGGGAGACTGACAAAATAAAATGAAATACCTTGATTGATCATTATGCCAGCAGATGGACTTCCCAAGAGCCTAACTAAATCTCTGGAAAGGTCCAAAGAGGCTATTATAGAATGCCTGCATCCAACTGGTCAGAAAGTGGGTACTGGTAGAAATGTGGGTGTAAATTAGGTGTAAACCAGCTACCCTTTTTCCTCTTTTGCTGGTTTAGAGTTACTTTTATCTACATTACTTATAAGGCCACTATTCTTAATGCTGCTTCTTGCATTTTTTTTTTAAGATATTGTTTATTTATTTGACAGACAGAGATCCAAGTAGGTGGAGAGGCAGGCAGAGAGAGAGGAGGAAGCAGGCTCCCTACTGAGCAGAGAGCCTGATGTGGGGCTTGATCCCAGGACCCTGAGGCCATGACCCGAGCCGAAGGCAGAGGTTTAACCCACTGAGCCACCCAGGTGCCCCTGCTTCTTGCATTCTTAATCATTCCTTGATATAAGCCCAGTACCATGCTATACTTCATTAGTGAACTGAGAGCTGGGTTTGTGCATATCTTTATTTAGGAGTGTGTTAGTTTCCCAGGACCATCATAACAAAGGACCACAAACCAGATGGCCTAAAAAAGCAGCAATTTATTGTCTCATAGTTCTGGAGGTTCTAAGTCCATTATCAGGGTGTTACCAAGAGCTGCTCCTTCTAAAGACTATAAGGGAGAGTCTTTCCCTAGCCCCGCCCCCCCCCCAACCGGTGGTGGCCATGGGCTCAAGGCTACATCACTCCTAACACTGTTTTTGTCACCAAATAGCATTTTCCCATATGCCTTTGTCCAAATCTCCCTCTCCTCAAAAGGACACCAGTCATTGGATTAGGGGCCACCTTAAGATGTAGTATAACTTCATCTTAATTGATTACATCCTCAAAGGCCCTATTACAAAATAAATTCTCACTCACAGGTTCTAGATGGGCAAGAATTGGGGGGGGGGGGCACTATTCTACCTAGTACAGGGGGCCACTCAGCTTCCCTTGGCTCCAGTTCCTTAAAGTAATCAGTTGGTGTCCTGGGTAAATGAATTCAACCATTGGGTGACTTTATAGATGGAAATGAGCACAACAGGTCAAGTAACCAGAAACCCCAAATTCCCTATTATGTTGTACCCAAAAAAAAGAGGTTCTTATCTCCACTGAAAAATACTCAGCAAATTTCTGGGGAAACCAGCTTCCCTAATTAGACCTTTACAGAAATAGAACTTGAAAGGGGGCTAGAGAACAGATTGTGTATATTTGGAGGTTATCTCATAAGTAAGATACACTCTGCTTTTTTTTTTTTTTTTAAGATTTATTTATACTGGAGAGAGAGAGAGCACGTATGCATGTGGTGGGGGAAGGGCAAAGGGAAAGGGAAAGAGTCTTAAGCAGACTCTGCACTTAGCACAGAGGCCAATGAGGGGGCTTCATCTCACAACCCTGAGATCATGACACTAGATCACAACCCTGAGATCGCTATCTGAGCTGAAACCACCGAGGCACCCTGATGCACCCTGCTTTTGATCCACTTAATGATCTCTACACTACAGATTTCATTGAATGAGACAAAACTATTCTTTTTAAAAAATTTTTATTAACACATAATGTATTATTAGCCCCAGGGGTACAGGTCTGTGAATTGTAAGGCTTACACACTTCACGGCACTCACCATAGCACATACCCCCTCCCCAATGTTCATAACCCAAGTACCCTCTCCCTACTCCCTCCCTCCAGCAACCCTCAGTTTGTTTTGTGAGATTAAGAGTCTCTTATGCTTTGTCTCCCTCCCAATCCCATCTGGTTTCATTTTTTTCCTTCCCTAGCCTCCAAAACCCCACTTTGCCTCTCAAATTCCTCATATCAGGGAGATCATATGATAATTGTCTTTCTCTGATTGACTTTTTTTGCTCAGCATAATACCTTCTAGTTCTATCCACATCATTGCAAACAGCAAGATTTCATTTCTCTGGTTGGCTGCATAGTATTCCATTGTATATATATATATATGTATACCACTTCTTCTTTATCCATTCATCTGTTGATGGACATCTAGGTTCTTTCCATAGTTTGGCTATTGTGCACATTGCTGCTATAAATATGCAGGTGCCTGTGCCCCTGGGGATCACTACATTTGTATCTTTAGGCTAAATACCCAGTAGTGCAATTGCTGGGTCGTAAGGTAGCTCTATTTTCAACTTTCTGAGGAACCTCCATGCTGTTTTCAAGAGAGGCTGCACCAGTTTGCCTTCCCACCAACAGTGTAGGAGGGTTCCCCTTTCTCTACATCCTCACCAGCATCTGTCATTTCCTGACTTGTTCATTTTAGCCATTCTGACTGGTGTGAGATGGTATCTCATTGTGGTTTTGATTTGTATTTCCCTGATGCCCAGTGATGTGGAGCACTTTTTCATGTGTCTGTTGGCCATCTGGGATATCTTCTTTGCAGAAATGTCTGTTCATGTCCTCTGCCCATTTCTTATTGGATTCTTTGTTCTTTGGGTATTGAGTTTGATAAGTTCTTTATAGATTTTGGATACTAGCCCTTTATCTGATATGTCATTTGCAAATATCTTCTCCCGTTCTGTCAGTTGTCTTTTGGTTTTGTTGAGTGTTTTCTTTGCTGTGCAAAAGCTTTTGATCTTGATGAAGTCCCAGTAGTTCATTTTTTGCTTTTGCTTCTCTTGCCTTGGGCGATGTTCCTAGGAAGAAGTTGCTGCGGCTGAGGTGGAAGAGGTTGCTTCCTGTGTTCTCCTCAAGGATTTTGATGGATTCCTTTCTCACATTGAGGTCTTTCATCCATTTTGAGTCTATTTACATGTGTGGTATAAGGAAATGGTCCAATTTCATTTTTCTGCATGTGGCTGTCCAATTTTCCCAACACCATTTGTTGAAGAGGCTATCCTTTTTCCATTGGATGTTCTTTCCTGCTTTGTCGAAGATTAGTTGACCATAGAGTTGAGGGTCTATTTCTGGGCTCTCTATTCTGTTCCATTGATCTATGTGTCTGTTTTTGTGCCAGTACCATACTGTCTTAATGATGACAGCTTTGTAGTAGAGCTTGAAGTCTGGAATTGTGATGCCACCAACTTTGGTTTTCTTTTTCAATATTCCTTTGGCTATTCGAGGTCTTTTCTGGTTCCATATAAATTTTAGGATTATTTGTTCCATTTCTTTGAAAAAATTGGATGGGATTTTGATAGGCATTACATTAAATGTGTCGATAGCTTTAGGTAGCATAGACATTTTCACAATATTTATTCTTCCAATCCATGAGCATGGAACATTTTTCCATGTCTTTGTGTCTTCCTCAATTTCTTTCATGAGTACTTTATAGTTCTCTGAGTATAGATTCTTTGCCTCTTTGGTGAGGTTTATTCCTAGGTATCTTATGGTTTTGGGTGTAATTGTAAATGGGATTGACTCCTTAATTTCTCTTTCTTCTGTCTTGTTGTTGGTGTAAAGAAATGCAACTGATTTCTGTGCATTGATTTTATATCCTGACACTTTACTGAATTCCTGTACAAGCTCTAGCAGTTTTGGAGTGGAGCCTTTTGGGTTTTCCACATATAGTATCATATCATCTGCAAAGAGCGATAGTTTGACTTCTTCTTTGCCGATTTGGATGCCTTTAATTTCTTTTTGTTGTCTGATTGCTGAGGCTAGGACTTCTAGTACTATGTTGAATAGCAGTGGTGATAGTGGACATCCCTGCCGTGTTCCTGACCTTAACGGAAAAGCTCTCAGTTTTTCTCCATTGAGAATGATACTTGTCATGGGTTTTTCATAGATGGCTTTGATGATAATGAGGTATATACCCTCTATTGCTACACTGTAAGGAGTTTTGATCAAGAATGGATGTTGTACTTTGTCAAATGCTTTTTCTTGGTTCTTGTTCTTTCTTTTATTAATGTATTGTATCACATTGATTGATTTGTGGATGTTGAACCAACCTTGCAGTCCTGGGACAAATCCCACTTGTTTGTGGTGAATAATCTTTTTAATGTACTGTTGGATCCTATTGACTAGTATTTTGGTGAGAATTTTCGCATCTATGTTCATCAAGGATATTGGTCTATAATTCTCCTTTTTGATGGAGTCTTTGTCTGGTTTTGGGATCAAGGTAATGCTGGCCTCATAAAATGAGTTTGGAAGTTTTCCTTCCATTTCTATTTTTTGGGAGAGTTTCAGGAGACTAGGTATTAATTCTTCTTTAAATGTTTGGTAGATTTCTCCTGGGAAGACGTCTGGCCCTGGGCTCTTGTTTGGTGGGAGATTTTTGATGACTGTTTCAATCTCCTTACTGGTTATGGGGCTGTTCAGGTTTTCTATTTCTTCCTGGTTCAGTTGTGGTAGTTTATATGTCTTTAGGAATATATCCATTTCTTCAAATTTGCTGGTGTATAGTTGCTCATAATATGTTCTTATAATTTTTTGTATTTGTTTGGTGTTGGTTGTGATTTCTCCTCTTTCATTCATGATTTTATTTATTTGGGTCCTTTCTCTCTCTCTCTTTTTTTTTAATAAGTCTGGCCAGGGGTTTATCAATCTTATTAATTCTTTCAAAGAACCAGCTCCTAGTTTCGTATCTGTTCTACTTTTCTTTTGGTTTCTATTTCATTGATTTCTGCTCTGATCTTTATTCTTTCTCTTCTCCTGCTGGGTTTAGGCTTTCTTTGCTGTTCTTTCTCCAACTCCTTTAGGTGTAGTGTTAGGTTGTATATTTGACCTTTCTTGTTTCTTGAGAAAGGCTTGTATCACTATATATTTTCCTCTCAGTACTGCCTTTGCTGTGTCCCACAGATTTTGAACAGTTTTGTTTTCATTATCATTTGTTTCCATGAATTTTTAAATTCTGCTTTAATTTCCTGGTTGACCCATTCATTCTTTAGTAGAATGTTCTTTAGCCTCCATATATTTGGGTTCTTTCCAACTTTCCTCTTGTGCTTGAGTTCTAGCTTCAGAGGATTTTGATCTGAAAATATGTAGGGAATGATCCCAGTCTTTTGGTACCAGTTGAGACCTGATTTGTGACCCAGGATGTGATCTATTCTGGAGAATGTCCCATGTGCACTAGAGAAGAATGTGTATTCTATTGCTTTGGAATGGAATGTTCTGAATGTATCTGTGATATCCATCTGGTCCAGTGTGTCATTTAAGGCCTTTATTTCCTTGTTGATCTTTTGCTTGTATGATCTGTCCATTTCAGTGAGGGGTGTGTTAAAATCCCCCACTATTATTGTATTATTGCTGATGTGTTGCTTTGATTTTGTTTTTGTTTTATGCAGTTGGCTGCTCCTATGTTAGGGGCATAGGTATTTAAAATTGTTAGATCTTCTTGTTGGAGAGACCCTTTGAGTATGATATAGTGTCCTTCCTCATCTCTTATAATAGTCTTTGGCTTATAATCTAATTTGTCTGATATAAGGATTACTACCCCAGCTTTCTTTTGATGTCCATTAGCATGGTAAATTGTTTTCCACCCCCTCACTTTAAATCTGTAGGTGTCTTTGGTTCTAAAATGAGTTTCTTGTAGACAGTATATTGGTTGGTTTTGTTTTTTTATCCATTCTGATACCCTGAGTCTTTTTATTGGGACATTTAGCCCATTTACATTCAGGGTAACTATTGAAAGTTACAAATTGAGTGCCATTGTATTGTCTGTAAGGTGACTGTTACTGTATATTGTCTCTGTTCCTTTCTGATCTACTACTTTTAGGCTCTCTCTTTGCTTAGAGGACCTCTTTCAATATTTTGTGTAGAGCTGGTTTGGTGTTTACAAATTCTTTTAGTTTTTCTTTGTCCTGGAAGCTTTTTATCTCTCCTTCTATTTTTAATGATAGCCTAGCTGGATATAGTATTTTGGCTGCATGTTTTCCTCATTTAGTGCTCTGAATATATCATGCCAGTTCTTTCTGGCCTGCCAGATCTCTTTGGTATGTCTGCTGCCAATCTAATATTTTAACCATTGTATGTTACAGACTTCTTATCCCAGGCTGCTTTCAGGATTTTCTTTTTGTCGCTAATACTTGTAAGTTTTACTATTACATGACAGGGTGTGGACCTTTCTTATTGATTTTGAGAGGGGTTCTCTGAGCCTCCTGGATTCTGATGCTTGTTCCCTTTGCTATATTAGGGAAATTCTCTACAGTAATTCTCTCCAGTATACCTTCTGCCCCCCTCTCTCTTTCTTCTTCTTCTGGAATCCCAATTATTCTAATATTGTTTCATCTTGTGGTATCAGTTATCTGTCAAATTCTCCCTTCATGTTCCAGTAGTTGTTTGTTTCTCTTTTGCTCAGTTTCTTTATGCTCTATCATTTGGTCCTCTATATCACTAATTCTTTCTTCTGCCTCATTTATCCTAGCAGTATGAGCCTCCATTTTTTATTGCACTTCATTAGTAGTTTTTATTTTTATTTCAACTTGGTTAGATTTTAGTTCTTTTATTTCTCCAGAAAGGGTTTTTATTTCTCCAGTCAGGGTTTCTCTAATATCTTCCATGCCTTTCAAGCCCAACTATCTCCTTGAGAATTGTCATTCTGAACTCTAGATCTGACATATTACCAATGTCTGTATTGATTAGGTCCCTGGCCTTCGGTCCTGCCTCCTGTTCTTTTTTTTTTGTTGTGAGTTTTTCCACCTTGTCATTTTATCCAGATAAGGATGTATGAACGAGAGAATAAAATACTAAAAGGGTGGCAAAGACCCCAGAAAAATGTACACTAGCCAAATCAGAAGAGACCCCCAAATCGGGGAGAAGGGTGGGGGTAAAAAGAAGTTTAAAAACTTTAAAAAAAAAATTTAAAAATATGTGTGTGTGTTTGTGTGTGTGTGTGTGTGTGTGTGTGTATACACACACCAGTCTAATACGTATATTAGAATAGAATAGAGCTACCCACTTGATTTTGGGTATATTTTGGTCTCTTAGAAGAAACTACCTCCCAAAATTTTAAAGAAAGAAAAACTTTTATATTTACAAAGATAAGGGCGAACATGATGAAGGGATGGAATATGACTGTAAAGATGAATATTTTAAAAAAATGCTAAAAAAGGAATTGATAAGTTTGTTTGAAAAAGAAAGAAAAAGGGGCCCCTGGGTGGCTCAGTGGGTTAAAACCTCTACCTTCGGCTCAGGTCATGATCCCAGGGTCCTGGGATCAAGCCCCACATCGGGCTTTCTGCTCAGCAGGGAGCCTGCTTCCTCCTCTCTCTCTGCCTGCTTCTCTGCCTACTTGTGATCTCTGTCTGTCAAATAAATAAATAAATTTAAAAAAAAAAAAAAGAAAAAAGAAAGTAGAGAGTATTTACTCAGGCTGGAGACTAGAACAAAGCCCTGTGCTAGATTTAGGGTATTTTTTGATCTATTAGAAGAAATTAAAAATTTTTTAGAAGAAAAAACCCTATATGTATGCAAAAAGTAACGTTAGACACAATGAAAGATAAAGTATGAGTATAATAATGAAGGTTTAAAAAGACCTTTTTTTAAAGAAAGGTATTGTTAAGATAAACTAGTTAGAAATGTTAAAAGAAGAAACAGGAAAAGTTAAAAAAATAAAATTAAAAAAAATTTAACTTTGCAAGACTAAAGAATCATGGTGAGAACGTCATGAATTCCATGCTTTGCTTCCCCCTCCTCTGAAATTCCGTTTTTTGCCTTGATCAGTGAGCTTTGTCTTGGCTGGATGTTCTTGCTGATCTTCTGAGGGTGGGGCCTGTTGTAGTGATTCTCAAATATCTTTGCCTGGGCCAGAATTGCACCGTCCTTACCAGGGACCAGGCTAAGTAATCTGCTCGGGCTTGCTTTTAGAGCTTTAGTCCCCTGAACCCTTTCCATAGAGCTCTGGGGGACGGGAATGAAAATGATGGCCTCCCGGTCTCCGGCTGGAGATTGGAATACTAGAACAAAGCTCTGTGCTAGATTTAAGCAATATTTTGATCTATTAGAAGAAGTTATATCCCAAAAATATTTTAGAAGAAAACTATTTCTTCAAAAATTTTTTCTAATTTTCTTCTAAATTTTTTCTTTTTACAATCTGCCATTTTTTGGGGTCCCTGCTCAAAGAGCAGTGGTCTGGCTGTGCCGTGGATCACAGGTTAAGGTAACATGAACTGAGAGCTCACTCCTCAGCTTCATATCTGTAGCTGGCTTCTCTGCTCTGATACCTGGGTGCTCTGTTATACTCAGACACCCCGATCCTTCTGTGACCATGCGGGATCTGAGACCACAATGTCCCCGCAAGGGTTCCACCCTCGCTTAGCCTCTGGAGCAATGTCCCTCAGTGGAGCAGACTTTTAAAAGTTCAAATTTTGTGCTCTGCTGCTCTGCCACTTGCCGGCATTCGGCCCCTCCCCTCACGGTCTATCTTCCTGTGGCTTTGGATTCACTTCTCCGAATGTCCTACCTTTCAGGAAAGTGGTTGATTTTCTGTTTCTAGAATTGCTGCTCTTTTTCTCTTCACTCTCCTGCTGGGTTTGTAGGTGTTTGGAATGATTTGGTAACTATCTAGATGAACTCCTGCGGCCCGATGTCATCTCAGCCTGCTACTCCTTTGCCATCTTGGCTCCTCTGACAAAGCTATTCTTGATAACAAAATATTGCAACACTATTTGACAAATAGGTATATTTCCACTACAAGTGGATCATTGGGTGACCTCCAGTGACTGGTTTTGAATTTGTAGCACATTAGCCTACTAGCTGCTACCTATAAACTGGGTAGCAATTCATTATTTTAGTAAATGGTGTCTCCTTTCAATAAGTTCCTGACATCACTCAGGGTCTATGTTGGCCCATACAGTTCTCCTTAGAACAAGTAGTGATTCTGAAGAAGACAAGGGATAGTAGAGGTAGAGTGACAAATAATGTGTTTGAGGCATCTAGCTTGAAGAGAACAGGACCAAGGAAAACCAGGAAAACTGAGAGGTGATACTAGCTGGAGGAGAGAAAATGATGACAAACACCAATTACATTATAAATAAATATTTGATCTTAACTATGATACTGATTACTTATTGTCTTTGTTCAGGCTGCCATAACAAATTACTATAGACTGGATGGCTTACATGAAAAACGTTTATCTCTCTGTTCTGGGGGCTAGAAATCTGGAATCAGGGTGCCAGCATGGTGGGATTCTGATGAAGACCCTCTTCCAGGTTGCAGAGAGCCACCTTCTTGTATCCTCTCATGGTAAAAAGAGGGTTAGCTAGCTCCCTGGCCTATTTTTTTTATAAGAGCATTAATTACCTCCAAAGGTCCCATTTCCAAATACTATCACATTAGAGATGAGATTGCAACATATGAATTTTAGAGGAACACAGATATTCAGTTCATAATACTTACATTGCAATTTGAAAATCCATATAAATATAACCTCTGGACTTGCTACTCTAAGTATAATCCTGTGGATGGATAACATGGAAGCTTGTTAGAAATCCAGCAACTCAGGCCACACTCAAGAAAAACTGAATCAGAATCTGCACTTTAACAGGACTCCCAGGGTGGCTTATATATATGCACAGTCAAGTCCCAGAAAATGGAGAAAAGTTTAGGTCACTCTGGGAAATTGAAGCAAAGAAATCAATACATTATAGATGGTATTTGTCATTGCTAGAAGGAGGCAGCATACTATAGTAGAACAAAATCAGAGGATTCTGAGTTCAAATTCTGTTTTTGTTTTTCCATTTATTACCTGGTAACCATAAGCTACTCATTATTTAAATTTTGAGCTTCAGTTTCATGTCAATTCAAGAGATATGACAACATCTTGAGGAAGGTCTTATAAGAGTTAAATGCAAATGTAGGTGAAAAGTGCTTTGTAAGCTATAAATTCTTATATATATGTAAATCAGTTAAATTATGTTATTTGGCAAGTACTTTACCCTGGAGATGGTTTACACTTAAACTCATGATAATGGTCTGTTTTTAAATTATCCATCTGTGATCTTTAGGTGAGAAAATCTCAGTATGACTTATATTTTCCAGATATTTTCTGCAAGTCAGTTATTTGCATCTGTGGATTTTCTTAGAGGAATAAGACTGCATGGACTGATTTCTCTTTCTTTCTTCCTTCCTTCCTTCCTTCCTTTCTTTCTCTCCTCTGTCTCTTGTTTCATTCAGCAATTACCTGTGAGCATCAGACACTGTTCTAGACACTGCACTGGGAATACAGTGGTGAGTAGGGTTAACAAGGTTCCTGTCCTTGTGGAATTTACGTATTAGTGGGGAAAACAGATTATTAAAAATAGTGAGAATGTAATTTCAGTTGGGTGATGTTTCTCTGAATATACTAAAGTAGAATCAGGGCAAAGATGGGATGAAGTTATGTAAGTAGGTGAGGAAGAGCACGTTATTTTATTTTATTTTTTTATGATTTTATTTATTTATTTGACAGACAGAGATCACAAGCAGGCAGAGAGACAAGCAGAGAGAGAGGAGGAAGCCGACTCCCGGCTGAGCAGAGAGCCCGATTCGGGGCTCGATCCCAGGACCCTGAGATCATGACCCGAGCCGAAGGCAGAGGCTTAACCCACAGAGCCACCCAGGTGCCCCAGAGCATGTTATTTTAAACAAAGTGGTCAAGAAAAGGCTTCTGTAGCAGTGGTTTTCCATCAGATGTCTAAATTAAATGAGAGTGAGCCATATTAAGATTTGAATCAGGAGGACTTCAGATGGAGGGAAAAGCAACTGTAATATCCTTCTCACTTGCCATGTTTGAGAAAGAGCAAGGATGCCATTCTGGCTGGAATGGAGTGAACAGGGAGGACAGTGGTGGGAGGTAAGGTTAGAACGGAGGGCAGAGGAGATAGTCCATTCAAAGCCTCCTTGTAGCAGGAGTAAGAAGTTTGGAGCTTTTCCTAAGTGTGCAGTGGGCAACAGTTATCAGAAAATTCATCCTAAATTTTTGTCCTAAATGTTAAGCAAAGAGAGAGATTTATCAGCTTATATAAAGGAAGAGCCTGCGGGTAGCTTGGCTTCAGATGTGGCTTCATCTCAATGACTAGCTCATGGGATCTCTCAGCTCTGCATCAGCTG
The DNA here is from genome assembly GCA_003697995.1 of Taxidea taxus jeffersonii. NCBI lineage: Eukaryota > Metazoa > Chordata > Mammalia > Carnivora > Mustelidae > Taxidea > Taxidea taxus. The sequence continues at coordinate 101,572 of RCUC01139559.1, forward strand.
TACTCCCAGGCTTCACAGGGTTGCTTCCTAGAACCCAACTTGTTTTTTTGTTTGCTTGTTTGTTTTTTTAAAAGGCTGTAGCAATTTGGTTTTCAAATACTCTTTCCTTACATTACCAGCTAAAACAAGAAGGAAGTGTCTCCTTTGATAGATGGCTTAGAATATGGAGAAGATAGGGGAAGAACTTCTTCCTCCGGAGCCCTAGGAACTGTTTTCTTTTTTCGTTGGATTAGATTCCATCTTGGAGTCACTCCTGAATCAACTCTATGGCCAGTGAGATGGTATTCTCTTATTGGCTTAGACCAATTAAACCCATTCCTAGAGCTAAGGGTATCATCAACCCCACCCATACTGAATAGCTTAGATTGGGGAAAGAGTTGACTCTAAAGAAAAATATGGGTGTCTTGGTAGAAGGTGGTGGGGGCAGGGGAATCCACACCTGATGGACACCAAAAAATAAATACTAGACCAGGACTGGGCACACTATAGCCTTTGGGCCAAATGTCACCCACCACCTATTTAGTACAGCCTGGAAGCAAAGAATGGTTTTTACATTTTTAAATGTTTAAAAAAATATTTAAGAAATTGTATTTTATGACACATGAAAATTATACCAAATTTAAAATTTGGTGTCCACAGTAAAAGTTTCACAGGAACACATTTTGCTCATTTATTTATGTATTATCTACAGCTGTTTTCATGCTACAGTGAGAATAGTTACAATAGGGATCATATGGCATGCAGAGCTTAAATAAAGCCTATTTACTGTCTGGCTCTATAGAGAAAAAGTTTGCCAACCCTGGTACTAGACAGCTTAAGGAAAAAAAAATACGTGGGGTGTGGGAGTAAATGGCTAACCCAACTGAAAATTGAAGAGGTGGATACATTTCCAGGCCTGGCTAGAACTAGGGACTTCTAATGTGGTTCCCAAGATTTTTCTCTCTGTCTCATTCTTATTTTCACTCTTGCTCTTACACATTCTTCCTTTTCTGCTATCCCTCAGCTCTGCTTTTTTCTAGGTTAGTTTTGTTGGCAGTAACATTCTTTCCAAGTGGTAGCAAATACACCACTTGCAGCCTAGACTTAAATTGTTCTTACAGGTTAGTGAACTCAGAAAGTGTGTATTTCCCAAGAGTGTTAGCAAAAGCCCAGAGAAAAATGCTGATAGCTCTGCCTTGGAACTAGAGCTCACTGATGAAGTGGATCTCAGGGCCTAGAGAGGGAAGGATTTTGATTAGCCAGCCTGGGTGATGTGCTCAGTCTTGTATCTGAGGTCCTAAAGCCAAGTATAGATAGCCCCATTAGTGGAGAGTGGAAAATTCTCCAAAGGGAAAGATGTTAGAAGACAAAATCCATCAGAGGTTTGCTAAATAACCTCCACCTTAAATTATTTAAAAGATTAATTTTGTTTTGATAGATATTAATCAAATCACTGATTTTATTTCAAGAAGATTGTTTTAAAAAAGTATTTCTTTTAGTAGATGTGTATGGTAAAAATGTGTTGAGGAGTGTGTGTTTCAAATGTTGGAGAATTGTGTAGGATCTATTCTGTGATAAGTAGCTGACATTGTAAAATAGATTTGTTTTCCCCAGAGCCGGTTCAAGGGAATCTCTGTCTGCTTATCCAGTCGAAGCATGAAACAAAAGGGAATGTTTTCACAGCAAACGGCTTTTCAGAGAGAACAGTTGCTTGGGCAGTTTTTAGGAGCAATGGGATTTAGATGTGGTGGAAAATACATAAAGCCCAAATACCTGATGAAACTTGTCAACACTTTTAATTCTGCATCTGTTGTTGATCACACTGTGGGACTTGTTAATATGTTTATGATCATGTTGCCACAATGGAAAACACCAAGTTAAATTGTCATGTCTAGTCAGGTAGGGCACCAGGTCCTTCATGTCTATTTGATGACAAACAATTCCACTAAAACATGGCTGGGTTATTTCATTAATGTAGCTCATAGAAAACCTTTTGTTTAGGTTTTGTTATTCTTTGTGCCCCAGGCATAAGCAAGTAGAAGAATTCAAGACATTTAAGCCAAGGAAGTGGCATGGTAATTAGCTCTCCCATTAACAAAACATCAGTTTTGTGTGAAGTGCTAGTAGGGTTGTCATCTCTCATCTGGTTAGCAAGGGAACAGAAAAGCTGGCTTTTTGATATGGAATGTGCTAGGGTTCAGGTACTTGCTAAGCACTTCTTGTTAAAATTGAGAAAATACTGGGGGAAATTTACTATCACATTAAGATTAATAGTTCCTGGCAACACTACAGTAAACCTTTTAAACAATAAAATAGATTTTTTTCCCCTATCTATAATATGTCTGCCTTCCTCGTTCCCCCACAGGTTTGCCTTTGAATGAGTTATGAATGAGAAGTATAGTTACCATCCAGTATAGCCTGCTTGGCTTGACAACACCATGCAGGACATTTCATGCATATCTTACTTAAAGTACTTGATAGTTGGGGCACCTGGATGGCTCAGTTGGTTGAGCATCCGGCTCTTGATCTTGGCTCAGGTCTTTGATGTCTGCTCAGATCTTGATCTCACAGTTGTGATTATGTGCTCTGAGTTGGAGCCTACTTTAAAAAAATGAATTTCATGATTAACCAGAATAACTGAATAAAATCCATTTAAAGTAATCAAAGAAAATGAAATTTAGAGTTGCATAGACAAGTGCTATCTGTAAGCTTTAAGTAACTGAACTACCATAGATTTCAGCAAACCCAGACCTCTGTAGGACCATGTCTGATCTACTTTTGTATACCAAGTGCCTAGCTGAGTGCCTGGCACACAACAAGCACCACATAAATGAAAACATAAAACTCTATCTCTCCATGCACATACCAGTTTTCATCTTGTTATAGTTTTGGGTATGTCCTAACTTCCACACTAAAAACCATGGTCCATGAAAGCAGAATCTATTATGAAATGCAGTATAGTTCCTTCCATGCCTGGTATGCATGAAATATCTATTTTGAAGTGAATATATGACATTTATTACATCTAAAATATGTTGCTTATAGGAAGTAGAAAATGCTGTATATATTCTGATTTCCTTTTAATAATGGCTTATTTTCTCATGAGAACTATTTTTTATTGTCTTCATTAATGATCTGGACAAGGTAGAGGGATTTAAGCAGATGGTACCCATAGCTGCTCTTTTATTCTCAAACATTTAAAATAAAATGAAGGGTGGGATAAAGTTGTAAAACAGGAAGGCACGGAATCCCAAGTTGAAATACTCCCTGGTGTTTTTCAGCTGCTTTATTTGGGTATGATCTTTCCCCTAATGTCTACTGGTTGGAAGATCAAGTGAGAAATAACTCTCTCAGATGGATACCTAGGTAGAAAATGAATATCCTGATGAGACAAATTCTAAGAATGTATTTATGAGATTTGACTATGGATAGAAAATAAGAAATGAGAGGCAATGGGGAAAATGAAAAGAATGGACATCTATAAAAACAATCCAGATGGTAGATATTATAGCCCAAAGAGGAAAAACCAAAACCAAAACAAAAGTTTTACAGAATTTTATAGCAAAATGTGATGCAGTAAACTCATGCCATTTGCATTTTCAGTATCCTGAGTATAAACACAATGAGATTAGGGCGGTGCCCATTTTTGCTTACCTACTACAATGCCTGGCATATAGTAGGTACTTCACAAATATTTGATGAATGAATAAATGATTTCTAGAGTCAGAAGCCTAGTCTCAAACTCTGCATAGCCTTGTTACTGAGTTATCAAAAATAGGAGGACAGAAAAACACCCGGAGTTACTGAGCACTGGGAGGAAATTTAACACTTTTTGTATTCCTGTTTTTTTCTTGCAGGGTTTCTCTCATTTGCAATTTTATCTGCCTTCTCAAAGCTCTTATTCTTTTTTACATAAAAAAATTTGCAAATACTTGCAAAAGTATTGCTTAGGGAGAGCAACTTTCCTTTCAAGATACATATAGACTTCTGGTATGAACATACACTTTGAATAATTAATTTTTTTTTAGATTTGTATAACACCTTCCCACTAGAGAATATTGTTTTGTTTTAAGAAAATCCACATTTTTGTAAACAGAACAAAATCAGTCTCCTTTGTGGCAAGGACTTGAAAAAAGAATTATTCCCAAATAGGTCTCATTAAGACAACAAAATCAATTTACGTCCCAAGAGCTTCTCTCTCTGCACCATCTTGTAGCAATCCCATCTGTTTTTGACTGTTGGTGTAACAGTTAAAGTAATCTTTTAAGTTAATACACAGCAACAAGCTAATTTAGCAGTCATGGTAAAACAGTATATTTTTGTAAAAGTTTACTTGTCAAATTTGATGGAGTTTGAGTAAGAAAAATGGTGAAGGAAGATGTAGCCATTAAAATTGATGTTTACCTTTACAATTAATATCTGTAACAGCTAAGGAAAGAGCCATCATAAACGGATGATTTAAAATGGATAACATGCTCCTAAATGCTCATTGCATGGGACATAGCCCAGCACTTAAATTTATTGTCAGTGAAATAATAAGATAGGCTCACTTGTGCTCCTGGTACTATGCTAGACTCAAAGAATAATGTCTTGAACTTCCTCCTCTTTCTTTGACCTCTTCCCATAAAGCATATGGGTTACTAAGCACCAAACAAGTCTATACCATTTTTCAAGCTGACTGAGCATTTAATATAAACAAACCTTGTGATTCTTTGCCTGTCTATGAGTAAAACCTTGCCAGAGTATTTTATATTGGCTAGTGTTTAAACATAATCATTATATTTTGCCTTCAGAATTATCTTAGCAAGTGCTATAAATTTAAGATATGCAAATATACACTGAACAGGTACTATCTACAATGTGAGATGAAATATGACAAGAAGAGTGAGAGTTATCTAAAGCATTTCTAATTTCACAAAGATTTAGGCAGAATTTCATTTACTTCACTTGAAAAATAAAGAAATGACATCCACATTGCCAATTTTAAAAGATGGAAAGCACAAATGACATAATTATATGTTAAAGTATGTGTCAAGTACTATACAAATAGAGGATATTGTTATGATATCTGTAAGAATGCTGGGTGAATATTGCTAAATGTTTTCAAAATTCTTTTTTTTTTTTTAAAGATTTTATTTATTTATTTGACAGAGATCACAAGTAGGCAGAGAGGCAGGCAGAGAGAGAGGGGAGAAGCAGGCTCCCTGCTGGGCAGAGAGCCTGACATGGGGCTCTATCCCAGGATCCTGGGATCCATGACCTGAGCCGAAGGCAGAGGCTTTAACCCACTGAGCCACCCAGGTGCCTCTTCAAAATTCTTTTTAACTGAATTACTTTAACTCCTCAATTTCAGAGCCAACATTGAGGTGTTTCCTGGAAATTTTTGAATTTGGGGAAATTAGCAGGGACTATATTTAGGTTGGAAGCTTTTAGTTCAAAGTATCAGAAACCCTAAACTCAATCTGACTTAAATAACAGGTATTTGTTATTTCACAAAACAAGCCATACACAGTTATGGAAAGATCATCCAGAATCTTCTTTGCCATGCTTTTTCTCTGCCTACTCTCAGATCCTTGGACAAGATTACACACAAAGGGAAAAAAAGGACAGTCTCTCTCTGCCTCTTAATAGGAGTACAGAAATCTTTCCTAGAAGCCCTCAACAGACTCTGCCTCACATTTCCTGACAAGAATGATGTTGCAAACCCAGTCATGTCAATGAGAACAGGACTCCCAGGGCTGGCTTAGACAAATGAGGCTCTAATCCTGGATTGTGACCAGGGCCCATGAGCAGACTAGAGATTCCCTCAGAAGGAAGTGTTGGGGGAAGAAAATTGGTGAATAACCAACAGGATTCACTACAACTGGGTCTGGGATCTTTGGCCCCTTCTCACTGAATTTTAATTTACTCACTGATTTTTTATTTACTCACTCTTAATTTTCTCATTGTTTTAATTAACTCATGTGTTTATTATTTCTCTGGGAGTGACTCTTGAACTTCAGATTCATGTTGCCAAGATTCTACTAGATCTCAGAAATTTGATATTAATAAAACAAATCTCATCATTTAAACTTTGAAGCCTATATATCCTTGACTTCTGTTAGTGATAGCACCATTTTCCCAGTGTGGCAATTTTAAAATCTAGCCTCAAATTCTTTGGCACTCCTCCCATTAAAGGAGCTGGGGTTCCAAATTCTTTGGCACTCCTCCCATTAAGGGGTGGCTTTATATCCCTACCCCATGAATTTGCATAGGTTTAACCACCTTTGACCAATAGACTACAGTTAAAGCGAGACAATGTGACTTCCAAGGCTCATAACAGGCGATGAACTTCTTCCTTATTATATTGGAACACTTGGTCTTGGAGCCCTGAGGCACAAAGTGAGAAGTCTGACCTTCCTCCGGCAGCCATGGAGGTGCCACATGGATAGTCTCCAGGAAAAACAGAGACAGAGAGAGGCACCATAAGCTCTAGCCATTAGTCACACTAGACTAGGTACCAGACATGAGAGTAAAGAAGCTTCCAGGTGCTTGCAGCTCCAAGCCATCAAGTTAATCCCAGTAATTTCACTTTTTCTGGCTGAAGCTCCAGATATTGTAGAACAGGGATAGGCCATCCCTACTGTGCCATGTCCGAATTCTTGACCCAAAGAATTCATGAGTGTGGCAGATTGTGTCTTCCAAAGATGACTACAACAAAACTTCCTATGCTAGATGGTCTTTTGTACTGGCTCTCCTCCTATAGAGTGGTGAGATCTAGGTCCCCTACCCTTGAATCTAGATAGGCTCTCAACTGCTTTACCAATTGAGTACAGAAGAAATGCTGCTCTGTGGCTTCTGGGGCTAGGTTATAAAATGCCTTGCAGCTTCTGCCTTGATCTCATTCTCTCTAGATGCTCCCTTTTGGAATTCTTCCACTCAAAGTCCAGGTATCATGCTGAAGGACATTCAAGCCCCATGGGGAGGCCACTTGTAGGTGCTGTAGTCAGCCATTCCAGCTGCATCCAGCCATTCAGTCAGCCCGGCCCAGGTAGCAGATATGTGAATAAATAAATCTCCAAATAGTTCTGGGTGTAGCTGTTCAAGTCATTCTCACATGTTAGAGACTTCTTAGATGGGGCCCCAGACATTATAGAACTGAGATAAGCCATCCCCACTGTGCCCTTCTAAAGTCCTGCTATCTTTTTGTGGATGGACAGATGAGCAAATGGATGGATGATAGGTGGATGGATAGTCATGGATGTCTAATGCCCTGCACACACAAACCACTGAGTGGAAGCATTTCAGTGAGCATGACAGCCTGTGGCAGGAGCATATGTGTCTCTGTGTGGACAGAATCTTTACACTTTAAGGTTTGGAACTATGCAAGACAAAATGTCATGGAAACAATGAAGCCAAGGACAGCCACATCTGGATTCCAAATCTCAGGATGTATGGAAGGCTGTACTTAAAGGCCTTGATGAGTTATCTATTCAGGCCTCGGTTTAGTAAAGCACTGAGCAAGCTGAAAAAAAAAAAAAAATCTAGTAGTACATCTAGTACTACAATATCTAGTAGTACAATAGTAGTACAATAGTACAATCTAGTAGTACAATAAAATAAATGTTGTTTTGCAACATCAAGTTTGGGGTGGCTTATTAGACAGCAGTGGATATCCGAAACAGTGAGCATAATTAGTTGGTTCTTGTCTTAAGCCAGTAAGGTCTAGGATGTTTTGTTCTGCAGTAATAGACAACAGAAAACCAGCCACTCAGTGCTGAAAATGTTTCACTCACTCTTTGCTTTCACTACATGTTCACTCAGAATTCTTCTTCTTCTTTTTTTTTTTTTTAAGATTTTATTTATTTATTTGACAGAGGGAGAGTGAGAGAGTACTAGCAGGGGAATGGCAGAGGGAGAGGCAGAAGCGGGCTTCCTGCTCAGTGAGACTCAATCCCAGAACCCTGGGATCACAACCTGAGCCAAAAGCAGATGCTTAACTGACTGAGCCACCCAGGTGGCCCACACTCAGCATTTTTATACCAAGAACTCCACTTCTGCTATGTTCCTTGAATTTATCTACTCCTTTTTGTTACCACTACCACTGCTTTGTTCAGGTCTTTTGGCCCTTTTTCAGATAATTAGTTTCCTAACTGATCTCTCTGCTTCCCAGTTCTCCTCCCTGCAATTTCCCATACTCTGCCACCAGGGTTGTCACTGTAAACAGGACTGAATGATCGGACTGTGTTCTTGCTCAAGAACTTGCAGTGACTCCCCACTGCACACAGAAGAAAGTTCAGAGATCCCCACAATTTCATGTTCTAGCCAGAGCAGTTGTGTAGCTCTTCTCTGCATGTGCTTCTCTTTGTCTTTACTCAAGGTACGTCTTTTGCCCTGGGGTCCTTCTTCCACAGTGTCCACTCCTCAAAGTCCAATTCAAACCCTACTGTCTTCCCAATATGGTCACTAAGGTTTCTTAAATCTCCAAATAATAGAAGTTGTTTCATATCCCTAAAAGACTTCATTTGTACCACTAATAAAGAATTTATCACATCTGCTTCATATTACAATTATATTTGTAAACATTGTGTCTTCTCTCACCATATTGAGATCGCCCAAAGGCAAGAATTATGTTTTATTCACCTTAAAACTTCTAACCTGGACCATCACGTAGTCATTACTCAAAAAAACATTAGCTAAAATGAGTGGAATCACAGGGGTGCCTGAGTGGCTTAGATGGCTGAACGTCCGACTCTTAGTTTCTGCTCAGGTCATGATCTCAGGGTCGTGGGATGGAGCCCCATGTTGGCTCCATGCTCAGCACAGAGTCTGCCTGGGATTTTTTCCCTCTCCCTCTTCTTCTCCTCCCACCACCCCCATAAATAAAATATTTTAAAAACAAGAATGGAATCATTTATTTATTCTGTGTGTTATCAGCAGATTCCTTTATCATACATTGACTCTTCAACTAACTCTGTGTTAGTTCCCAGAACTGCCATAATAAATTACCACAAACTTGGTAGCTTGAAACAACAAACTCTACCAGTTCTGGAGGCCAGAGGCTTGTAATTTTCCCCCATTTCCTCAGAATTCTTACTGAATTATAAATATTTGCAGATCCTTCTGCAAAGAAGACATCCAGATGGTCAACAGACACGTGAAAAAGTGCTCCACATTACTGGGCATCAGGGAAATACAAATCAAAACCACAATGAGATACCATCTCACACCAGTCAGAATGGCTAAAATGAACAAGTCAGGAAATGACAGATGCTGGTGAGGATGTGGTGAAAGGGGAAACCTCCTACACTGTTGGTGGGAATGCAAGCTGGTGCAACCACTCTGGAAAACAGCATGGAGGTTCCTCAAAAAATTGAAAATAGAGCTACCTTATGACCCAGCAATTGCACTACTGGGTATTTACCCTAAAGATACAAACGTAGTGATCCGAAGGGGCACGTGTACCCGAATGTTTATAGCAGCAATGTCCACAATAGCGAAGTTATGGAAAGAACCTAGATGTCCATCAACAGATGAATGGATAAAGAAGAGGTGGTATATATATAGAATGGAATACTATGTAGCCATCAAAAGAAATGAAATCTTACCATTTGCGACGACATGGATGGAACTAGAGCATATTATGCTTAGCGAAATAAGTCAACTGGAGAAAGACAACTATCACATGATCTCCCTGATATGAGGAAGTGGAGATGCAACGGGGGTGGGGGTTAAGGTGGTAGGAAAAGAAAAAATGAAACAAGATGGGATCGGGAGGGAGACAAACCAAAAGAGACTCTTAATGTCATAAAACAAACTAAGGGGGGTGGGGGGGGAGAGGGGTTGGGAGAGGGTGGTGGGGTTACATTATATGTTTAAATAAAAAAAATAAAAAATTAAAAAAAATATTTGCAGATCATTTTTCAAGTTTGCTTTTTGCCTCAAATCTCCTACCAACTCCTCCTACTTTTAAGTAGTATGAATAGTTATCCATCATATGGGTATTTTAGAGGCAGTAAAATATAAATTTTAGGGGCAGCTGGGTGGCTCAGTGGGTTAAGCTTCTGCCTTTCGCTCAGGTCACGATCTCAGGGTCCTGGGATCCAACCCTGCATTGGGCTCTCTGTTCAGCAGAGATCCTGCTCCCCCCACCCCCCTGCCCCGCCTGCCTCTCTGCCTGCTTGTGATCTTGATCTGTCAAATAAATAAAATCTTTTTAAAAAATAATAAAATAAAAAAATAAAAGTGATGTAGCAATAGCCAGTGATCAGTTTACATATATATAAATTTTATCTCATTGGTCTTTTCTTGGCTTTCATTAATAAATGTTGGAACAAATGAAATTCATTTGCTGCACATGCCTGCTGAGTCAGCTTTTGGATTTCCAAACAAAGCATAAACTTCAAAGTGCATGGCAAGCAAGCCATTATCTCTTTTACAGGCAAAAAGAACTAGAAGAGAATAATAGTTAGAAATCCCTCATCTGCATGTAACAGAAAACCAACTCACAATGGCCTAAATAAATGGGAATTTGTTTTTACAGTGTTGCTGTTGGCCAATTGCTGAGAGGTCAGTTAATGATCTCTTAGATTCTCATGAATTTTCCTCAGCATCAAGAGTTGGCTTCCCCAGCAGCTTTCAACATCATATCTATGTTCAAGGCAGGAAAAAAAGTACAACACTTGTTATATTTGCTTCTGTTAATAAGAATAAAGAAGCAAATGCCTTTCTAAAGTCCTCAGCAGACTTGCAGTTTTATCTTATTGGCCTGAACTTCTGGTTTTAAGGAAACAAGAAAATTAGTATTTATCCTCTGTAGTGAAGGTGGCAAAGCAGAAGTGTTTGGAGTATTTTGCTATAACAACCAAAAACCAGATTCTGCCTTAGAGTTAAAGCTGATCTTGTTATGGAATTAGCATCTCGAGGCTTATTTATCAAAGATCGAACTGGTCCTGAATTAAAAAAAAATTTTTTTAAATTAACATATAATGTATTATTTGCCCCAGGGGTACAGATCTGAATCACCAGGCTTACGCACTTCACAGCACTCACCATAGCACATTCCCTCCCCAATGTCTATAACCCAACCACCCTCTCCATACTGGTCCTGAATTTTAAGTCTCATGTAAGAATTGACCACAGAAAGCATTTGTTAAATATTAAAGTTTATTTATTTATTTTAGAGATTTATTTATTTATTTTGGGGGTAGGGAGAGAGTACATGTGTGCACATGAGTGGAAAGAGGGGCAAGGGAAAGAATCTTCAAGCAGACTCCCCACTGAGCATGGAGCCCCGCACTGGGGCTCAATCTCACAAACCATGAAATCATGCCATGAGCTGAAAGCAAAAGTCAGATGCTCAAAAAAGTCAGATACAAAAGTCAGACTGAACAACCTCCAAAAACAATACAAAACAAAATCTAGAATAGTTTTCATCACTTGAGTGACCTGCGAAAGCACCTCCTTTCTTTCTTGCAAATGACAAAATAATCACATCAGAGAACTTCATTTGCTCATAAGAGTTAAAGGACAACTCTATGTCAAGAATTGGGAAGGTCCCAAGATTTTACCCTACTTTTGGGGAAACAGGTTATGCTGCCACTTAGATGGAAGTAAGAAGACATGAGACTTCTGGGTCAAAGACAAAGGCCTTTATTACTCATAGCTTTAACAGTAGCTGGAGTATCAATATTTTCTTGCTCCACCTTCCCTGATCTCCCCTGAACCTCTGTTCCTACAGGGAGATGTGAAAAGGGTCAGATGACATCTGCACCATTCAGTTAGAGTAGGAACCCTCAGCTTATGGAACCCAAAACTTTTATATTGAGGAGTAAATTTATCTGCCCTTTGCTCTTATCTCTACCTTCCAAAGATGTTTGCTATGAAACATCTTTGAAGTGGTAGTCTCAAACAAAGGCAGTTAGTTTCTGTGCTTGCAAGATATGGAGAAATATAAAAATACCCCGGAAACTGTCACCAGCATTCTAGTCCATCACACACAACCTTGTCTGCTTATTCTACTCTAATCAGACAATACCACCACTATTACAAGAATCAACAAACTTGGCTTGCATAAGACGTACTAATTTTGGAAGCTTGCTAATTCTTGTTTTAATGTATCCCATGATGGTCATGTACTCCAGTGTCCAGCCCCCTCATCGCCTCCCAGTCCTTCCAAGGACTCTGTTCCGTGGCTTCCAATGTATCCATAAATACTTTCACTAGCACTGAGAGAAGTATTACTTGCAAATTTGTGTACTGAATAAGTTATTTAACTGAAAGACAAAGATTCTGACCTGAGCATAGAATATATAAATTATACCATCAATAATGAGCATGGTACTAATTAAATCTTGGACAACTGAGAGGTAAAAATTTATCCGCTCTATAAAAAGAATGATGAATGATTTGGGGTCATGGTATGCTAGCTTGAATTAAATGGATTCTGGATGAATCTGATTGTAGAAGTTTCACAGAAGATTATATTTAACTGAGCAATATAACTGCCCACTGACAAATAATAATTATTGGATTTCTGTAGAAAACATAGTATGTTACTATCCGGATTCAAATTTTTATTTCTTTTTCAAGGCTGGAAATAGATTTTATTTTATTTTTTGAAGATTTTATTTATTTATTTGAGAGAGAGAATGAGAGAGAGCGAGAGTATGAGAAGGGGGAGGGTTAGAGGGAGAAGTAGACTCCCTGCTGAGCAGGGATCCAGATGCAGGACTTCATCTGTCCTGGGACTCCAGGATCAGGACCTGAGTTGAAGGCAGTCACTTAACCAACTGAGCCACAAAGGCACCCGAGGAAATAGATTTTAAAAAGTTAGATTTACTCTATTTTACCACAGGTATAGACCAAATTCTTTGTTGATGACAACATCTCTGGAAAAAGAAAACTATCCAGTTATCCTTAAGATACAAAGGGAATCATACAATTTATATGGTAGAGAAGCCTTTCAACATTTTATTAAGCATCTATGAAAAAGTGGGCTAAAGAGCTTCCAAAAGTGGGCTAAAGAGTAGAAATTTCAATAGTACCAAGAAAAAGTGGGCTAAAGAGCTTCCAAAAGTGGGCTAAAGAGTAGAAATTTCAATAGTACCAAGAAATAGCAGTACTAGAAAGACTTTCATTTTAAGATCAGGACACACTCTAATATCGTTTGTCAATGAATTTTGTGATTGGTCGTCAACCAGTAAATCATGATTCATGGTCAACTGAAAGGCCTTTAAAAAAACTGGTTCTGAAACAAACAAACAAACAAAAAAACTGGTTCTGCATCCCAGGATCCAGTCTGTTCATTTATCAGGAATCATGCCTGAGCAAAGAATGAATCTGGAATGGTAGCTTCTTCCACCACACTCTTCCAGCATCTTTTTGATAGATTCCTGTGGGGATCCCAAATGTTCAAGGATTTGACAGGTAGCTTTTCCACACAAGAGGTCAGGGACCTTATTCTGAATAGCTGTCTAGATGAACACTTCCACAAGCGTGCTGATGTATCTGACCTCATATATTCCTATTCTACAGCCAATTCTATTTTCTTCCCAGGTACTCTAAACCACTACCTTCCTTTCCACCCCATGGCTTTGCTTATGCTGGTTTCCCCTGTTCAGACCTTGCTGTCTTCTTTCCACCTGAGGAAGCCACCTATTTTCGCCAACGCAAGACTCACCTTACTTCCTCCAAGATTGTCTTTTCTTTGCCTTCCTTGACATAATGGCTACACTTTCCTACACCATCAGCTCACATTTTGTTGTTGCTGTATCATTTCTATTTTCTATCCCTCCCCCCACCCCCCAAGAAAGTCTCAGTGTCTATTATAATGCTAGGCACTTCATGTTTAAAAATCTTTTTCCTGCAAAATGTATGCCTTGTAAGTCCACCAAGAGCGAGGAGGTGAAAACAAAAGCAAGAAAAAGCAGTCTAATCACTCTCAGATCAACAGGGCAGCTGAAGAGCGTTTCACTCTTGTGTGAGTCATGCTTGCTGCAGTCTGCCAAAGGCCGGGAAGCTTGATGCCACAGGAGTGTGAAAAAAAGGATTAAAAGCAGTTTCATTTCCATATTCTTAGGAAACACAAATTCAGGTTTTTTTCTCATTGAGATATTGGTGCTGGGTCAATGTCACCTATTTGAGGGTGGCATTATATACTAGGACAATGGATGGCCATACTTTTTTTTTCCTGGAGTAATGTTTATATTTGCTTTAAAAAGGATGCTTGCACCTGTACCACCTGTTTGGCAAAGAAGAAGATATATTTACACAAGCAAATATGAGCAAAAAGGGAAGAGGATGCAAGAAAAGAGGGGTGATCCAAATATATGTGTTTATCCAGCCAAGAGATGGAGGGAGAACGTGTTGTAAAGTTGTAGCTCTCCAACTTTAGGCACAGAAGAATCATAGGTGGAGTTAATTATAAAAGAAAAAAAAAAAAAAGAGAGAGAGAGATTCCTGAGCCTCAAGCCAGATCTACTAGAAAAGAATTGGCGGGGGGGTGGGAGGTGGGGGGAGTGGGGGACAGGAATCTGCAGTTTAAGTATTTACAAAAAATCAGGTTTTTATCCAGAAGGTCTAAAGACCATACTTTAGGAAATAGCATGACTTTGGAAGACCACTAAACCCACTCAGTCACGTTTCAACAGTGTGGACATAACCATTCTAAGCCTGTGTTTTCCGTCTGAAGAAGGTAACATGGAGTCATCTCCTGGGGCTTTTAGGAAGTTTGAAGTTGTGGAAACTGCATGGTGCCTGGCATAGGGTATCTTTGGAAATATTTAGAGTTTTAACATTTTAGAAAAGGTAATACATGTATCTATCTAAAATAATCCTCCATTTGAAGTGATGTGAATGGGCAGAATCTCTTTCACACAGACTGGCATGTGCAGTACAAAGTTGAATGTCTGTTCTTTTATTTCTGTATTTGTGGTGATGCAAAAGCATCCGGCATGACAAAATTAACTGGGGAGAAGATAATCTGCTCATTGTAAGCATCTCCATCAGCTGGTTTTTTTCTTCTTCCTTTTTTTGTGGAAATAATAGAGCTGAGAATTAAACGAGCCAGTAAGAATTTTAAATGCCATCCTGGTTCAGGGCAGTGATTTCTTTAATAACAGAGAACTGAGGGGATATTCTGGGAGAGCACAAAAGTCTCCTAAGAAAGCTAAATTCAAAAGTTAAAAAAAAATTATCCCAAACTATTCTTTATAACCTATTAAGAACCAATTGTTACATGACTTTATATAAGCCTTTAAATCTCTAATAATACCTCCTTGTGAGACACTAATATACAAAACCTAATACTTGAAAAGTGGATAATTTTGAAAAAGATTGAGTCTTTGGAAAAGTAAGACAAATTTAACTTTAAATCACAAGCTCCCCCAGTACATTTCATATGATGCTATTTACCAAAATTCAAATTGTAACATTTTTTTATGTACATTGCTTCTATAAAGCATGACATACTATATTTAAATTTTTAGCTTATAGAGTCTTTTGAATAAAAAACTGCATTTTTATTCTGTCAGATAAATAGTATTTTATTTTATGTCTCTTCCTATTATTGTTCAAGTTTCAAATATTATTTTTCTTTATTCAGTCTTGAGTTTCAGCATTAATCATCTCAGGGTAAAAGGCGACAGTCTTTAGCCAATCTTCTTAAGAAGCCCTTGACTCTGCTGGGTCATCTTAATTATTTTCCTGGACTAATTCCTCAGTGATTTTTTTTTAAATGAAGTAATAGAATGTGATATCTTCATTTTGGCTCTTGGGGGCAGAATTTGTGCCCCAAAATATGCCTTTTTGGCACAAGGATTATTTTAGGCTGATTATTTTTAAGAAATCACAGAGGCAGATGAGGCTCTGAAAACTGAGTAGAAGTTCAGTCTTTTCGTAAGAGACACTTGCATTTTACAAGGGAAATCTGCATTTATAAGGGTGTCTCTCATGGTGGGCCAGGAAGACCAAGAAGCCAGAGATGACCAAATCTCTAGACATTTACTAATGGAGAAGGCACGACAAATCTGCACACACTTGTTCACTGTCCTTTCCTGGTAACCTACTGTAAGTGGCTCCTCAACCCCCAACATCCTTATTTTATCTTTAGTGGAGAGTATTATTTTTAATGTAATGGTCTTGGCTATTTTGGAGAGTTAATTACATTTTCCTGGTTCTATACAGGAGGTATACCTGTTTTTAAACTTCCATTTGTTTTTTTGTTTTTTGTTTTTCCTGTTAGTCTCTTTTATTTACTTATCAGCCAGGAACCTAGAAGAATAGAGAGAAAATTATTTTTCCCCAAAAATGCATTTTGACAAATCTTTACTTGACAGATGATTTCTTAAATACTAAAAATGCAAAGTATATTTATTTCATGGGTTCAAGTATAAATAGCAAAAATGAATTAATGGCATTCAATTGCATGTTTTCAGAACTTGCTTCCTTATTAGGCTGTTCAGCCTGCAAAATAAACTGAGTTTGAATCTAAACTTACATACAGTTGATCCTTGAACTATGTGTAGGCTTAGAGGCATTAATCCTATAGTCAGGAATCTGCATATAACTTTTGATTCCCCCCAAACTCCCCAAACTACTAATAGCCCACTGCTGACCAGAGGCCTTCTGATAATATAAATAGTTGATTAACATAATCTGTCTGTATTGTGTTCTTAAAAAAGTAGGCTAGAGAAAAAAAATGTTTTAAAGAAAATCACAGGGAAGAGAAAATACATTTACACTATTATAGTGTATTTATTGAAAAAAACTACCTGTAAGTGGACCCATGCAGTTCAAACCCATGTTGTTCAAGGGCCATGTGTACTGAGAATATTAGAGTTGGAAAGTCATCTGAGCCCTATTTTTACAAGAACAATAATTCTAAAATTCCTGCACATCAGATTTGCCATTTATTTTAGTAAGCCTCACTGTTTACAGATATCTTTGTCAGCTTAGCTATTAATAGTAAATCCTCACCCAGAAAGCCATGACAGTTTTTGGATATTCCAAAATTGTCATTTCCTTTGCATTGTTTCATATTATTAATCTTCAGAAATACATTTTCTCTGTAACTGTATCCGATGTTTAGATATTCTGACAATTGTCATTCACTTTTACCAGTTTACATAGTTATTTCAATATGTAAAGTATAATTTAAGTAACAGATATCAAGATAGCTTAGAGATGACAAATGAAATATAATTCTAAAATATTTAAAAGTAGCCATTTTCTCATTATAAAAGTAGTATTTGTCTCTTGGAAAGTTAGTATAATACATGAAAGCAAAGAGAAAATTTCTAAGAATTCCACCATCTTCAAAAAAGACCTCTAATAGCTTGATGTATACATAGAATGATAGACATTTGTACAATATTGTTTGTGTACTTATGCACACATTAAAAATATTTTCAACTTTAAAAGTTGATAAATATGTATCTTGAATAATAATAATAATGTAGTAGTTATTATTATTATTTTAGTGATGTCTACACCCAATATGGGTCTCGAATTCACAACCCTGAGATCAAGAGTTGCACAGTCTTGGGAGCCTGGGTGGCACAGTTGGTTAAGTACCTGCCTTTGGTTCAGGTCATGATCCCAGGATCCAGGGATCAAGTCCTTCATTGGGCTCCCTGCTCAGTGGTGAGTCTGCTTCTCCTTCGACCCCTCCCCCTTGCTCATGATCTCTCTCTCTCTGTGCTTTCTCTCTCAAATAAAATCTTTAAAAAAAGGTTGTACACTCTCTGACTGAGCCAGCCAGCAGCCCCTGTGTCTTGAATTATTGATAGACACTTTTTCTGAGTTACAGGGGACTATGGTTTTAGATATTAGCATCTAAATCTAAATAATGGAGGTCAGACCTGAATATTCTATTATTATAGGGAAGTAAGTTTTTAACTAAAGTCCAAATGTCTATTTTGTGGTCTAAAAAATTACAAACAATATTAAAACCAACTAGAAAAAAAATGCAACCATACATTGGTTATCATAAAGTTTTTTGGTGCAGATAAAATGAAGATGAACATTTGCATTAAGGACATAGGGTTCAAGAAAGATTCAAAATTTAGATTTTAGAAGGATTTAATGAGCATTCAAGATTTAGGATCATTTGCTGTTTTTAATAAAAATGCTCATGTAAGTTGATTTTACTTACGTATTTTTCTCACTGCAGTTTTTTTTTAAATTAAAAATAAAGTCTCCTGAAATGCTGGAGATGAGCTTTTCCCCCCACATTGCTTGTACAATCACATCCGTTTTTGTGCTAAGACATTAGAAGAGCTTTGTAAGTGAGAATAGCCTGTAATTTCCTTGTTCCTCTACTTGATTCTTCACCTTCTTTAAACTTTTCTATTATCTGTAGGGAAGGATTTCATTGCTTTTATCATAACCCCATATCTCAATAGTTGGCCACCTTGAGCAGTTTATGTTTTACTTCTTCTCAGCATGGGGAAATCACTGTCCTTTCTGATGATTTCTTGATCAGCTTCCAGCTTGCTTTTTAATCTTCTCTCCCCCTGCTGTCACCCCCAGCTCTCTTCTACTTTGCTGAAAAATAGTTTAGGGATAGGAGGATTTTGGAGGTCCCTGGAGAGGCTTCTAGAATTCCATAGCAAGGTTAAGACTGTTGCCAACTCTCACCTGCCTATATCTGCAACCCAGTGTGGTCATTATAAAGCTGGTAGTGGGCTGACTCAGGGTTGGTGATTAGTGAATAGTTGTACTCAGTTGCAGGGGGTACTTAGATGCTTGAGAGATGACAAAACCATACACATCATTTCTTTTTGCTCCAAAGTTTCTTTCAGTGAGAGAAAAAGCAGTATCCTCTTGGGAAGGAAGTTGCAAACTATCTCTGAAAGCAAGGTACATATAAGACAAAATTTCCGGGGCACCTGGGTGGCTCAGTGGTTAAAGCCTCTGCCTTCGGCTCAGGTCATGATTCCAGGGTCCTGGGATCGAGCCCCGCATCGGGCTCTCTGCTCAGCAGGGAGCCTGCTTCCCTTCATCTCTCTGCCTGCCTCTCTGTCTACTTGTGGTCTCTGTCTGTCAAATAAATAAATTAAAAAAAAAAGACAAAAAAAAAAAAAGACAAAATTTCCAGCATGCAGTGGAACAGGGATGGTAACTCAAGAGTGTGCCTTTCAGAACAGAGTTCTAAATACAAACATGGAAATGATGTTAGAAATACATTTAGGAAGTGAGGAATCTTAGACGACATCTGAGAAGAGTTTAACGTTTGCATAAAAGGAATTTGGAGTCACATCTCTATAAATATAAAACTATGAATATAAAAACTACTCTCACAGTAGTTACATAGTTGGTTATAGTCTTAAGGGGAGCTTAATTGAAGCTCATTTAATGAAGACACCCAGGCCTATGAAAGATGAAGCAATTTTCCTAATTCACGTGAGTAGAAACTTTGTCTGATAGTGTTGGGGTTAGAACCTGTGTCTCCTGTCTCTTAAGTGTGTTGCTTACCTCAATATTATTCTTTATAGAGGAAGAAATGGGCTATTTATTACTTTTCTCCCTGTTTTTCCTTATTACATTTATCCAGATACTCAAAGGGCTAATGCATTCCAGATCCAGCATAGTGCAAATGGGTCTCCTCCATTTTCTGTGTAATATTGATAGTTAAAAATGGTGACTTTCAAGTAAGACAGACTTGAGTTTTCATTGTGTCTGTATCACTCCAGAATCGTGTGTCCTGAGTTCATTTACCTCCCTATATCTCACTTTCCGCATCCATAAGATGCAGAGAGTCAGAGCTCCCTCAGTCATAGGACTGCCTCACAGTGGCACGAGTGGCATTTTTGTAATCCATACCAAGGGCTAAGTCCACTGTCCGGCCTTCCTCTGTGACTCATTATTACTGGTGTTGCAGCTATGTTTCCTGCCGCATCACAACATGAATTATTTCCTATGTAGGAATTAAAAGCAACAATAATGATATTAGTAATAGAAAGCTTTAATCAAGACTTAAAATCTGCTTTGAAACCTGCAGTTGCCAACAGAAACTGTCCTGATGCATTTGAACATGAGCGGAGCTACTGCTGAAGAAGAAATTGGTATAAGAAAGCTCACAAAGAGCCCCTCAGCCCCTGACAATCCAAAGAAGTAAACAAAAGGAGGACTCCTATGGGTGTCCTGGAGAGCCAGACTCAAATAACAAATCCCTGTATAACTGCAAAGGTTTAAGCAAAGGGACATTCTATGCACAGAGTAGAGAATATGATGTAAAGAGCCATCAAACATAATGAGATCCCTCCCCTGCAGCACATAAACAAAGTGAGGTGGAAAACAAAACAGAAAGTCTGCATGATAATCCTCAGCAATACACTGCTTCATGAAAGGGCATTTTAGTTCAAATGTGGGAAGCTGTGCCAAAAAAACTGAAGGCAAGCTGGCTGAGCCAAATTAGAACAGAGTAAAAGATTTGTCATACCTTTGTAATTCACACAGCAGCAAATTCAGCTCGACCACAAGCTGTCCAGATGTTGGCCATCTGACTCTTTATAGCTGTGGTCTGTTTTTTCTTTAAAGCCCCCTTTCCTTTCTCTGTTCCCAGACACTTGGCATTTCTCTTGAAGTGGACCCACGTTGAATAAAGAATTAGTCTTCTTCTCAATTTCCACGACAATATCTCTTTAAGAGAACTATTTTGAAACCTATAACGTCTTTGATTAAATTTTACGTGATGGCAAGGAAATTTGGCCAAGTGATTGATAGCCTTGCAGTCAAACAGGTCTGGAACAGAGTCTTGGATCAGTCACTTATGGGTTGTATGAGGTCAGGCAAATGATTTCATCTGTCTATACCTCAGTTTCTTCTACAGTAAAATGGAGACACCAGCAATAATATGATAATGCCTATCTCATAGGATTCAGGGAAATAATGTACTTATAACAAAAGAGAATGCAGCTCTGCTTTGGAGATCTAAAGAACATATGTGTGCCTATATCTGTATCTCAGCCCGGCATTGGACGTCTGACCATTCATCACAGTCACATGGCAAAATGAACACAGGTTCCTGAGTCTGAAGCCACTTTTCTCCATTCCACCCAAGGTCAGCCTCATCCATTCTTTATGAAGAGGATGACTTGGAAACCATAAGGAAGACGTGAAGCTAAACTCTCTCCATTGATTAGAAGGGTGAGATTAAAGCAAAACCTTGTGCTGATGGTTAGTGTATGTAGATAGGTCATTTGATAATTTTGAGTTTGTTTTCCTCTTTTAAAAATGATGAAAGCAAATAACAAATTTCAGCTACTGTTTAGAATTTCTCTCGCCAAAGGAAATAGAGCTAACCTAAATGTATTGCACCAATGTAAGTGTTTTAGAGAAATCTAGAGAGGAGACTGGAGGTGTTTTCTGTGCAGTAAGATAGAATCTTCCCCTTTGGTGATGTTAAATGTCAATGCATTTTGATGGATAGCATAAGGTCTGACAGCACAAAAAGTGATCTTATTCAGTGACATGTATGGCAAAACAACAGCTGTGATTGTCTTAGGTAATGGGAAAATAATTAATGTATAATGTACGATGCTGAAAACATTTGCATTTGGTTATAAAATATATGTATAATAACATGCCTCCCCAAGTTTTTAAATATAGGGGCAAAGAGAAAACTGTGGTAATTTCCAAATCCAGCTGGTCATTAGTACTACCTAGACTCTTCTAAAAAAAAATTCTGACTCTCTGGGACTGTTCTTGAAGGTTGTGATTGAGCAAATCTAAAGAGAAGCCTAGGATCATCTAATTTGGAAACCACTCCTTGGACTGAACCATGTTTACTAGCTTTATATCTTTATTTGAACTTCTTTATGATGTCTTAAACCAACTTATTTGTGAGTTAAGATTTGTGTGTGTTGTCAGATTGATGACAATTGAAGTTTCAAATTAAGAACATGATGATGACCACTGTGGAACACTTGTTTTTTTCAGTTGTGAAATAATTGAAATTCATCAAGTTCATTCAATGAATATTTACTGAGCACTTAACTCTATGTCAGACACTGTTCTATGTGTTAGTGATATGGAGTGAATATAATAGAAAAATATCCCTGTTTTCATAGAGATATTTTTCATTTTAGTAAAGAGAGACAGAAAAAAATAAATACATAGAATGAATGGAAATAGTGATACAGTTTAGTTAAGGGAGATGGTGTGTGCCAGGTACGCCATGTAGGATATGGATTTTATTTTTTATTTTTATTTTTTTATTAAAAGATTTTATTTATTTATTTGACAGACAGAGATCACAAGTAGGCAGAGAGGCAGGCAGAGAGAGATGGGGAAGCAGGCCCCCTGCTGAGCAGAGAGCCCGATTCGGGGCTCGATCCCAGGACCCTGGGATCATGACCTGAGCTGAAGGCAGAGGCTCGACCCACTGAGCCACCCAGGCACCCCAGGATATGGATTTTAAATAAGGTAGTCAGGGAATGCCTCCCT
This sequence comes from Taxidea taxus jeffersonii, assembly GCA_003697995.1. NCBI lineage: Eukaryota > Metazoa > Chordata > Mammalia > Carnivora > Mustelidae > Taxidea > Taxidea taxus. Next base: position 123,979 of record RCUC01139559.1, read on the forward strand.
GAGCTTATATTTGAGGACAGATTTGAGGACAGAGGGAGGGGAGATAGAAATACCTATATTTGATGGAAGGGAATTCTAGGCAGAGGGAACAGCAAGTGCAAAAGTCTGGAGATGAGTGTATTAAAAAGCAAGTGTGTGATGTATAGGCAGACAAGTGAACAGAAGATTTCAAGAAACATACCATAGTTGTGGGACACCTGGGTGGCTCAGTTGGTTAAGCAGCTGCCTTCGGCTCAGGTCATGATCCCAGCGTCCTGGGATCGAGTCCCACATCGGGCTCCTTGCTCACCAGGGAGCCTGTTTCTCCTTCTGCCTCTGCCTGCCACTCTGTCTGCCTGTGCTCGCTCTCTCTCTGATAAATAAATTAAAAAAAAAAAAAAAAGATACCATAGTTGTGCCAAATGTTTCTTGGAGGTGAAGTAAGATGGGAATCCAAAGGAAGTGATTGCAAAATAGAATGGGAAGGCAGAATGGGAGAAATGGAAAGACCAGGTAAAACTTTTGAGAATTTGCTGTAAAGAGAACAGGAGACAGTGAGGTCATTGGAGAGGGAAGTAAGATTCTTTGAAGTTTTAACTTTTTTTCTAAGGATTTTTATTGATGATGGGAATGACCTAGTATAGGAGGGGGAAGTGGTTATTGCAGGAAAGGAAAAAGAGGGAATGGAAGCGCTAGTGTGGAAATAATTAGGTTGGCTTCCCCAGGCAGGTGGGAGTACAAATCTCCTGTGGTGCTTCTCTATATCTCTAGTAGTACAAGGAAATAGAGATGCTGATAGGTGGCAGATAAGGTATGGAAAGCTTTCTTTTCATTCCTTCCATTGTCTCTCTAGGAAACAAGTCTCCAGCTGAGAGTGAGCATAGGAGAACTACTGTTGAAGGTTTGAGGAGAGGGAAGGCATGAAATACTTCTCTGGAGATGCAAAGTAAAAGCATTAGGGAAATGGGAGGGAATGGCAGCAGTATGGTGGACCTTCATGAGGTTCACAGTCTTGAATTTCAAGTCAGAAAAGTCAGTGTCATTGTGCATTTGTTCTCTAGCCACCTTCAGCAGTAGGAATATAGGAGTGAAGTTCAAAGAAAGTTGCATTGAACTAGAGCATGATTTAGACCAGCCTGTATCTATTTAAGAGAATGCTGTGGTGTTGAGGGTGAGTGCAAGGAAATGATGATAATGATTGACATTTAATGATTGACATTTAAACCAGATAGGAGGGAAGTGAGGACACCAGAGGATGAGGTTACACCAGAAGGTAGGTTTGATGGATTGCAGGTGGTGCTGTGGAAGGATGTAATCAGAGTTGTAGAGGAAGGTGATAGACTGATTGCAAAATATGGCCCTAATTTTTAATCGCTTCACGGATCTAGCCCTCTCTTCTTGAATCTAGTTGGCTTTGTGACTTTCATTCACTAATAGGATGTGGTTCAAGTGACCCAGTGTCATCTTAGGGTATAAGGTCTTAAGCATATCTGCTAATTCTTTTAGGTCCCTGCCTCTGTCATAAAAATCAGCCTTGGAGGTGGGAAATCATGTGAAGCAGGTTGAGTCATTCCATCTGAAGCTAACCTAGCTGGCCCACAGTCTACTTGCTGGCTGACCACAAATGAATAAGACTCCCTGAGATCAGCCTAGCCCAGCCCAGCAGAACTGTCCAGCCAACACATGGACTCATAATGATAATAAAAAGCTATTATCTCAAGCCACCAAATGTTAGAATTGTATAATTAAAAAACAATAGCTAAGTGATTAAAAGGAGGGGCTAGAGAGATAGATGATAATGATTAGAAAGTATATCCTTGGAAATTAAGATGAGGGAGGGGTTGCATTCTTTGGTAGTGACTAGGGTTAATTTATGACTGTGGGCTTTTGTGGCTGAAGTAGAGCGGAACACAAGGTCATGGGAGGAGAAGAGTTCAAGAACCTGATCTGTTATACGGGCATCTTGTTTTGTTGTTGTTCCTTACTTTGGGGGGAAAGTATTCAGCCTTTCACCATTAAATATGATGTTAGCTGTAGATGTTTTGTATCAGGAAAACCCTTTTCTATTCTTAGATTGGTTTAGCGTTTTTATAAAGAATGGATGCAGGCTTTTTTTCAAGTGCCTTTTCTATGTCTACTGAGATAATCATATTCAATTTTTAAAAAGTTTGTTACTAGTGAATTATATTGGTTGATATTAAATATTAAGCCAACCTTGCATTCCTGGGATAAATCTTATTTAGTCATGATATATTATTCATCTTATAAATTGTTGAACTAGATTTGTAAAATTCTCTTTAAACATTTTACATCTATGTGCATGAGGGGTATCATTCTCTAATTATTTTCTCTTGTGATGTTGTAAGTTTTGGTATCAGAATAATGATGGCCTCATAAAATGAACTGAAAACTATTACAATCCTTCATTTTCTGGAGGATATAAATTAATCATTTCTCCATTCTGAAAGGTAGGGTAAGGATGTTACCAAATATGAGAAACTACATATTAAGTGATACATACCTCAACCATATAAATGCAATCTTAGTGTTGTTTCTGATACTATTTTAGGATTTTAAAAAATAGAACTACTTATATCATATATAACTTACATTTTTTGACATAAGATATTGTAACCCTTGTTCACATTTCCTTATAATTTTTAAACAATTTTGAAGGTTTGCTTCAGGGGTGCCTGGGTGGCTCAGTGGGTTAAAGCCTCTGCCTTCCGCTCAGGTCATGATCTCAGGGTCCTGGGATGGAGCCCCACATCAGGCTCTCTGCTCAGTGGGGAGCCTGCTTCCTCCTCTCTCTCTGCCTGCTTCTCTGCCTACTTGTGATCTCTGTCTATAAAATAAATAAAATAAATAAATCTTTTAAAAAAATAAAGGTTTGCTTCATATTCTATTGAGCAGATATATTATAATTGTACATTTCCCCTAATGTTGCAATTTCCCTTAATATATCAGTATTATAAGCATCCTGTGAAGAACATCTGAGAGCACATTATTTTCTAACATTTTGGATTAATTCCTTAGGATAAATACCTAGAAGCAGGACAGAAGCACAATATTTGTGATTATTTATATGTTTTCACAGATTATTTTAAAACAAAAATAGCATGCAAGAGTCCTTGCTTTGAGTGAGATTTCAGTAGTTAAATTTGGGGTGAATGCATTTAAAAATGTATGAAGTAGGGGCGCCTGGATGGCTCAGTGGGTTAAGCCTTGGCCTTTGGCTCAGGTCATGATTATTAGGGTCCTGGGATTGAACCCTGCAATCCATTGCATCGGGCTCTCTGCTCAGCAGGGAGCCTGCTTCCCCCTCTCTATCTGCCTGTCTCTGCCTACTTGTGCTCTCTCTCTGTATCAAATAAATAAATAAAATCTTTTAAAAAAATATGTAGGAATTAAGGTACTATTAAGTGTTTTATAATAGCAAACTGAGAAAAATGTTAACAAACTCCTAAGATACGCCGGGTATATTTACCGAATAATTTAACTTTGGCTCTCTCTCTTTCTATTTTTGTTTTGGCTGGTCAGAACACAGCCCAGGTGTTTTCACATTTTATTAACTGAAGTACAGACCCTAGAGATGCCCCATTCCCTCCCCACCTCCCACTGCCTACCCTCTGCCACCTCCCTCACCCCCTAGGCGTTCCCAGAAACCTCTGCCTTGGCTGCCTGGGTGCACCAGGCTCTCCCTCAGTTGCCCCGACTGCCCTTCAGGGGCCCACAGCTGGGATTCTGATCACTTGATTTCCGGGGTGATACAGTCTAGCCTCTAACTCCCTGTGGCCCAAGCCTGTCTCTGCTCCAGTCTGACCAGCACAGGGCCCAGAACTGTGGTGACCACGTTGCACCTGTCCAGCAGGGCTTGTTTCTCCTTCATGGTGTCATTTTCTGTTAGTTGCACCTCAAGCTTTTGCCACACAGATGTAGATTTCCTAAAGTCCCTTCGTAGCTACTTCTCCAGTTTTCCTTGCAGCTTCTTCTGGATTAGCTTGGCTGTGGTGGGGGCGAAGGTCTGCAGGGGGCAGCAGGGGAGGAATGCTGGGTCTCACATGCTGGAAGTGGTTACCTGTGCTCCTGTTTCTGGCCTGGCATCCTCCCTTCACTATTCTGGCTCAATGTATTTTTTTTTTAATATTTTATTTATTTATTAGAGAGAGAGAGAGCGCGAGCACAGGCAGACAGAGAGGCAGGCAGAGGCAGAGGGAGAAGCAGGCTCCCTGCCGAGCAAGGAGCCCGACGTGGGACTCGAACCCAGGACGCTGGGATCATGACCTGAGCCGAAGGCAGCTGCTTAACCAACTGAGCCACCCAGGCATCCCTGGCTCAATGTATTTTTAAGGAATACAACAAATCATTTGACATTTATAATTTTGAAAAACCCAAGGACATTTTTGGAGGCAAAAGACCTAAAACAATAATGGCTACAATAGGTTGGTGAACATAAATCAATAGGCGTGCATTATTAAATGCACAGGGGGAGCATGGCAAGCTTCATTTTGTTACATATGAAAGGCTTGTGGAAATTTCTTTTTATTACTCTCTAGCTACTTAAAACCTTGAAATTCTGAAATAGATTAGTCATCATTACAGGTTAGGTGAGATGTTTTAATATTGTTACTTCTTTCCTTTGATGACATTTTCTAGGATATCACAATTTTCAGTGCCATTTAAGGAAGTTTTTACCTTGCTTGTCGATACACCAACATTCATGGGCTTTCTGGAAAAGCAAATGAAATATGAGCAGTAATTGATTAAAATACTATAAAGAAAAAGGTATATAATTTTGATCCTATTGCATCATTTATCTTCTTACCTGCTTTTATAAAACCACCTCTAAAAATATTTTAAATTTCTGTGTCTCCACCATTTTGTTTGAAATCAAGACAGTTTTCTTTAGAATTACCATGAAAAATATTTGAAGTGAAAAATGTTGTTATTCTAGTATTTGATATCATAATTGATTCATGTAACAGTAATAGATTGACAGTGGTCTCTAGAATCTCTGTGAGTTTTAAAAACCTGGCACCACATTTTTTTTTTTTTTTCTAACCAAAGATGTCAGTTTGAAAGGATGTTGTAGTGGTATTTTTTTTTTTTTAAGATTTTATTTATTTATTTGTCAGAGAGAGAGAGAGGGAGCGAGCACAGGCAGACAGAGTGGCAGGCAGAGGCAGAGGGAGAAGCAGGCTCCCTGCCGAGCAAGGAGCCCGATGTGGGACTCGATCCCAGGATGCTGGGATCATGACCTGAGCCGAAGGCAGCCGCTTAACCAACTGAGCCACCCAGGCGTCCCAAGGATGTTGTAGTGGTATTTTGTCAAAATTATGTATCTCATAACTTTGGAAAAGTATTTTCCAAAAGTTTAACAGCAGACAGTCATGGCAACGTTGAAAATGAGCCTAGCTGATCTCCAGCTATGGGGATTGTAATTGGCCAAGGGCCTCAGGCGCTGCCCTCTGAGAACCATTTCTGTGTTTGCCCTGCTCCAGCCAGTGACTGAATGTGACAGGGATATTAAGGCAGGCCTGTTACAAAAAACATGGAGGCACCTCTGATGGCCTACTTTGGCTCAAGACTTCCAAACTTACTGCCAAACTTTCATTAGATTGCATGGCACTCTGGGATGTTTCTTTCCATTCAGTCTTTCCTCCTGCATTTCTTCACCTCAGGTCAGACTTGCATCATGGTCTGAGTTCTTACAGCTCCTTTCATTTTCTCTTACCAGGCGTTTTATCTGATAGAACTCTTCCACTCTTGATCTCATCTTTCTCTGGCTTCTCAGAGGGTCCAGCCTAAGACATTACTATGGAAAAATCTAAATTAACCATAACCAAATCATAACCAACTATAATTTCTATTTATTTACTAAAATAAATAGAATAGAATAAATAAGAGTCTAGCCTTAGTGTTAAATCTATATTTGAACATATAAAGTGCATGATCCTAAGGCTTGCCTGTGGTCTCAGCATGACAGATGAATGCATCAAACATTATCTACCAATTAGATATCTTGTGCTGGGGCTCCTGGATGACTCAATTGGGTGGCCAGCTCTTGATTTCATGATCATGAAATCATCTCGGGTCATGATTTCGGGGTTGTGAGATGGAGCCCTGCATCAGGCTCAGTGCTCAGTGGGGAGTCTGCTTGAGGATTCTCTCTTTCCCTTTCCCTCTGCCTCTTCCCCTGCTCCCTCTCTATTTCTCTCAAATAAATAAATATATCTTAAAAAAATAGATGACTTGTGCTTCTGATTAAAAATGCACACCGAGGGCGCCTGGGTGGCTCAGTCAGTTAAGTGACTGCCTTCTGCAGTCCAGGGTCCTGGAAACCCACATTGGGCTCCCTGCTCAGTGGGGAGTCTGCTTCTCTCTCTCCTTCTGCTCCTTCCCCCCTGTTCATGCTCGTTTGCTCTCTCTCTCTCAAATAAATAAATCAATAGTCTTTAAAAAAATAATAATATTAAAAATAAATAAATAAAAGTGCACACTGAATGTCAGGATCAGCAGAGGGGATTAAAATAAAATAATATTTTTGAAGGGCCAAAAATTAACAAAGTCAATGAATATTTGAAAAATATATATTTTTTCTCTTCTGAGAGCAGATTATAAGGTATAAGTATAAGCAGAATATAAGCAGAGTATAAGCAAGTAGATATATTTAAATATTTTAATAAAATTATTATTGTGATGTCTTGTCATTTAAACCTAAGGGGGATGCATACAATGGGGTATTACAAGTTATTAAGGAGATAATACCGGTTATCAAAAGGGGCTATTCTTTCTAATGTGGCAATGCTGCAACTCAGTCAGTAGGATTAGTGCTGAGTTCTTTTTCTGATCATGATGATGGTTTGCCCTGAGCCATTTGTATCTTCCTACCTGGTTCTCTTTATGGTCAGCAATATTGGTTTATAAGATAGCTGAATGGGATTTGGGTGCAATTTATGGTCATGGACCTTTTCTGCTCATTCTTCTGTCTTGCTCAATAATTGCTCACACTGTGACTTCATTGTCATTAACACTGTGCTGTAAGCAGCTAATTAAAAAGCTCACACAAAAGAACTACAATATAAAGACCAATAACAGTTGTTTGGAAAGTGGGTTGCTTTATGGATTCATTGTTCTTTTCCTCTAGGATTTGGAAGGCAGGAGTCCTTTTGCCCCACCCATCAAATATTTTCTTCCATTTGCCTATGGGTTATGCAAGACCTTCAGAGAGGGTAAGTTCAAGGTGATTATAAAATCAAATTTTAAAAGATGTTTTTAAAAGAACAAAGAGCAGTTTTTGAGTATATGGATTATGTAAATTTGCAGTTTTATAAAAATTAATCCAACTGTCTGGTTTTTATTGGAAGGTATAATACAAATTAGTTTGAATTTTAAGCAGTTTGTGGAAATAAACTTTAAAAGCAATGTATGATTTTACTTCAGAAACAAACTTACTATTTATTATTTTCTTCTAGAATTACTATTAATATTAATTACAAAGAAATATCTGATATTTTCCTGTTAATATATAACAGAATAAAAGGTCAAAGGGGGAGGTCCATTAACCTAGGAGTGCCACAAAGTTCGTTTTTAAAGATCTTTTGTACTAAAAATAAGGAAGAGTGATTTACAATTCTAGGGATAATTCTGAAATTAAAAGTAAATTAAGCATTACAAGCATGATTTTTAGTACTTCTGTTAAAGCTCTCCTCAATTTTCCAGTTAATACCTGCCTCTTTTTTGTTCCTTCTAATCACCATGTATCTCCCTTCCTCCAGTCCCCAGCATTCAGGACTCACAGTGGCCTGGGAGGTATCTCTCAAGCATCAGGGTGGCTGGTTACCAGCCCCAGTGCTCTCCCTGCCTGCACTGCCAGGTGCTTAATTGGCTCAGCTAGAATAACTCAAGGCGAACTCTTCCAGAATGGAGATTCACGTTACATTAGCCTCAGTGACACCTTTTAATGCTTATGGTATTTTTCTCCCTCTATCTCAAAGTGCTCAGGGATTTGCAGGATTGTGCAAAGAACTCAATTCCAACTATGTACATAAAACTTTTTCTTTAAAAAGGCAATGTAAAACATTTAAAAGCACTGCTTGTTTCACTTTGTAATTTATTTGCAAATTGATTTCTTCTGAAATATATATCATGTGTTCCTGAGTTAAATCATACCTGGTCATGTTGTATTATCTACTTTATAAATTGTTGAATCAGATTTGTAACATTGTGTTTAGATATTGTGCATCTATGTTAATGAGGGATATTGTCTATAGTTATTTTCTCATATATCATATGATTGATCCTTGGACAATATGAGTGTGAATTGTGAAGATACACTTATATGTGGATTTTTCCAGTATAGTACCATAAATGTATTTAAAGTGCATTTACATTATGATATAAATATTATGTACCAGAGAAATGACTGAGTTGAAGAGACATGTAAAAAGGGAATGCAGTTTTATATAACCAATCCTCTAATATTTAAGATGAATGATTCAATCAGTCCAATGGAATTTTTTTTAATCACTTTTTCTTTTTGCCGTTCTTTCTTGTATCTCAGAAAAGTGATAGAAAAACAATTTTTGTGGGTATTCCTTTTATGTTTTTCTGTGGTATCTACTCACACTTTTTCACATGAGTGCATGGATCGTAATATTTTTCAGCTGATTTGCATATGCCAAAATTTCTTTGTGTCTTTCTCTCTGTATGTCTTCTTTTATAACTGTTAGTTTCTATTAATATTCCTTCAAAATGTGGAGAGGAAATCATTTCCTAGTGTTCTAGGACTCACTGAGGCTAAAGAGAAATCTGATATTCATTTCATTTTAAGATCCCAGATTTTCCACTCTGGAAGCTTTCTTGATTTTTCTCTTTATTTTCAGAATCTAGACCATTTATAGTCATGGACAATTTTAACAATTTATTATGCTTGTATGTGGTAGGTTCTTTTAATAAAAATATACAACTATATTTTTAACTCAGAAAATTTTTGAGTTAAAAATGTTAATGTCTATAATTTAATTATCTTCTGCTTTCTGTTGTCTCTGATTTTTGCTTCTGGAACTCTTATTCCTATATATTTGAACTTTGGAATCTACCCTCTGTGTTTCTGAACTTTGCTATTTTTCTTTTGTCTTTTTGGAAAATTATTTAATTGTTCAGTGCTTCAGTTTTCCCATCTGAAAAATGGGGGTAATAATATGTTGTTGGATTATTTGGTAATATCAATTATTTGGTAATGGCATTATATAATTTATTATTTAGTAATAATAGTCAATAATAGTCAATTATTTGGTAATGGTAATGTCCTTAGCACAGTGTCTGGCACAAAATAGGAGCAAAATATGTTTTCTGTGGTATATAGTAGGTCTACAAATAACTCCTATGTTTTGGAGATTTCTTTGATTTTTATGTCTTGGTTACTAACTTGGACTTGAGAGCTGTTCTTTCTAATCACATTACTCATTGAATTTTTATTTCAACAATCACTTTTTTAAAAAAAAAATTATTTATTTGTCAGAGAGAGAGAGAGAGCGAGCACAGGCAGACAGAGTGGTAGGCAGAGGCAGAGGGGGAAGCAGTCTCCCTGCCAAGCAAGGAGCCCAATGTGGGACTTCCCACATTGTGGGACATCCCAGGATGCTGGGATCATGACCTGAGCCAAAGGCAGCCGCTTAACCAACTGAGCCACCCAGGCGTCCCAACAATCACCTTTTTAAAATGCCAAGTCTTTCATAGTCTGATTGCTATTTTTGGCAGCACCTTCTTTTTTTTTCTAACATAACTTTGTGATTCCTTTAATCTCTGTGGATTGCATACACACACAAAGATACATTAAATTAGTTTATAATTATTGTAATTCCTGGTTTAGATGACTATAATTTACTTTAATAATAAGAGTAATTATAATAACTTCCAAGTATATTACACTGCTTTCAATTCCCAAATGCTTTAATTTAGCTTCTTTATTTTCTTTTCCTGACTTCTTTTAGATTGAGTTATCTTATTCCCCTCTTTTCCCTGCTATTGGTGTGAACTGACAGATTCTAAATCAAGTCTTTTAATTATTAAGGTGGAATTTTAAAATGCATACTGCATACTTAACATAAAAGTCTAAAGTTAATTAATGCCTATATCTTTTGTCCAAAGAGAATTAGGACCTTACAACAATTAAGCTCTGAATAACCACTTTAAACTTAAATGTTCTTCTTATCAGAACTTATTTCCAGTTATTTTTAAATTACAGTTATTTTTTAATTACTCACATGTTCACTAATTTCTTTGCTGCCTATTGCTTCTTGCCAACACTCAGTTCTTTGGAGTCAATTTCCTTCTTAAAGTATGTTGTTGAGCAGTTCTTTCACTGAGAAGATTTTGTTAAATTCAGTCTTTGAAGTTCTAAAAATGTGTTTGTTTGTTTTTTTAAGATTTTATTTATTTTTTTGAGAGAGAGAGAGCATGAGACGAGAGAGGTCAGAGGAGGAAGCAGACTCCCTGCCAAGCAGGGAGACCGACGCAGGACTCGATCCCAGGACTCCAGGATCATGACCTGAGCCGAAGGCAGTGGCCCAACCAACTGACCCACCCAGGCGCCCCAAAATGTGTGTTTTTCTTTCCCTTGAAAAACAATTTACCATTTTGAAGAGATCATTTGTGGCCTTTCCTTACTGTTCATCTATTTTTAGAGATAATTTGTCCTTTCTTTTTGGTTAATTTTAAGATTTTCCTTCACTTTGATGTCCTGAGTTTATCAACAAGGCCAAGATGTGAGTTTCCTTTTATTTATTTTTCTTTAAGGGTAGCTCTTATTTTAGGATTCATATCTTCATCAATTTAGAAAAATCCTCAACCATGATCTCTTTGCCTCTCCTCATTTTCACTGTATTCTCTTCTTGAAACTCCTCTTAGATATGCACTGGATATTCACATTTTACCTTCCATGTCTTGTAATTTCTCTTTACTCTTCTCCAATGCTTTATGCCTTTGTGCTATAATAAGATATTTTCCTCAAGTCTGTCACTTAGTTTACTAATTATTTTTTTAACAGTGTCTAGTGTGTTGTCTAGTCCATCCATTTTGATTTATATTTCAGTGACTTTATCTTCCTTTTCTACCAGCTATATTTGGTTCACTTTACATATGTTTATTTCTTTTTATACTGTCTTCTATATATTTTGTAGTTTCTCCCTTCTTCTCTCATTTAAATTATTTTAAGTATAATTATCTTATGATCTATTTATGAGCATTATATCATCTTAAGTGGTCGAGATACAGATCCTTTTGTTTGTTGTATCTTCTGGCTCTTACTTATGCTTGATCATTTTTGCATGTGTTCTGTAATTTTTGATCGTGAGTTCATCTTCAGTGGTTTATGGTTTTCCTGTGACAGTTCTTGGGTCCTGTTTGTGGGAGGGTTGACACAAAACAGTTTTAGGTTTGTTTCTGCCAGATATCAGATGTCGTGAAACCAGACTGGGAACAGTTAATTTTTTTGGCATAGAGAGTCTTTTATCAAATAGATTAAATTCTGACTCTGAATTCCCATATGGCTCTGATATGTTTTCTTTGTTAACCCTAAGTTCTGGGCAAAGATAAATTTCCTTGTCATATACATGAACTATTGAACAGTGTTTTTCTAGTCTCTCTTTGAGAAAAAGACTGGTTTTATATAAATCTCTGAGTTTCAATTACTACACACTTATGCACCAAACGTCTTTTCTTCTATTTTACCATGGGAATTAGGACCCAAGTGCCTTGTTTGAATTTACTTCTTTGTGTTATAAGCCCCTAGATCTACAACACTGTATTTAATGTCTTTGCTTTTCAATTCCCATATTTGTTTCTTAGGAATTTTCCTCTCTTTTCCTGCAAGTTCAAATTTGTATTAATTTCTTTTGTTGTTTTTTTTAATTTTATATCATTGTTAGTTACTTTAGCTTCATATTCACACTGCCTACCAATTCACCAACAGAAATTCTAATGTATGTATTTTAAAGTTTATTTATTCTTTTCCTTAAATTATCTCTGTTTTCTCTGATGGTATTTTTTTTTTTGTTATTAGTTTTCCTTAAGCGACTGGAATCTTTATTTTTTGTTCATATTTTTGAATAAAGATTTAGTTGGTTATTGTAGGCATTTGGTGTATGTTTCTTCTGAAGTTGTATGGTTGTACAGTTCTGTTTTCCTGACTCTTAAATGAGAAGGCTAGTTCTAGACTCTACAGTATTCTCAAGACTATTGGAACTTTTATCATTCCTAAATTAAAGGGAACTTTTTCTCAGGGTGGAGTGTTTTAGTGTATTTCACCACTGGATGGAGCTGCCTTCTCTTTCTGTTAATTTCCTTAGTGACCAGTGTGATGGTTCATTGTTACCTTAGGTTTTGCTCTGCTTCTCTTGCAGGCTCCAACAATATATTGACTCTTTCCCATTTGGGGGAACAAATTCAAGTTTAATCCATGAGGGCTAAAAACTCTGCTTTATATACTCTATCTATGAAGAGCCTGGGAGAGAGGAAAAGCTGTCTAAATGACCGAGTTGTGCCAAAAGTAACTATCTATTTAATTGTCATCACCGTTGATTCTTTTCTCTTTGTAGTGGCTGACACAGAGCCTTTCTCTAGAAAGGGCAGTTCTTCTTTTCGGGAATAAAACTTTTCCTGACTTGTTTTCTCCATCAATCAGAAATTTTCTGGTCCTTTGGTAGTTCTCCTTCTAGTTTACCAGCCCTCTTATTCCATTCCTTTAAAAACAGTTTTTGTGTCTTTTCAGGAAGACCTCCTTAAAGAGTAGAGGTAAATGAATATATTCAGTCTGCCATCCCAAACTAGAAGGAAGCCCTTACCAATATTTTAGAAGCCAAACATTTAAGTAAAAGAATCAAATGCATTTAAAAATTTTTATAGTTTAAGTAGGACATATAAATATGAAAGTACATAAATATATGTAGTTAGATGAAGAAACACAGTCCTGGGGCACCTGGGTGCCTCAGTCAGTTAAGCATCTGACTCTTGGCCTCAGCTCAGGTTGTGGTCTCATGGGCTGTGATCTCATGGGTGGTGAGATCAAGCCCCATGTCTGGCTCTGCATTGAGTGGGGATTCTGCTTGAGGATTCTCTCCCTCTGCCCTTCCCCCCACACTCTCCCCCCCAATAAATAAATAAATGTTTATTAAAAAAATAAAAAGAAACATGGGGTACCTGAGTGGCTCAGTGGGTTGAGCCTCTGCCTTCAGCTCAGGGTATGATCTCAGGGTCCTGGGATCGAGCCCCACATCAGGCTCCCTGCTCAGCGGGGAGCCTGTTTCCCCCTCTCTCTTTGCCTGCCTCTCTGCCTACTTGTGATCTCTGTCAAATAAATAAATAAAATCTTAAAGAAAAAAAAAAAAGAAACAGAAACGGAATCCCACCAGAATCCCAACCACATGTGGGTGTTGATCACTTAAAATGTGGCTAATACAACTGAAGAACACAATTTAAAATTTTATTTGATTTTAATTATTTTAAAAATAATACCCACGTGTGGCTAGTGGGAACTGTATTGGACATCTCAAGCCTAGATGATACAGGGTCTTGCAGTTCATGTTACAAATTTTGTCCTATCCTAAGAGCAGTAGGAAGTTTCTCACAAGGGAAAGACTTAAGATATATCTTCAAAAAAGATCAGACTGGCTGCAAGTGGACAAGGGCCTCTCTCAGCTATCTCATGGCCATTTTCGGTTTTGTTTTTTGTTTTTTGTTTTCTCCAGGGAGTAAAGGATCATTTTGGATGTTCTTCGTCAATTTTCTGGTTTTACTGAAATGAGGACTGAACACAGTTGCAGGTGTCACAGGACATTTTTTCCCTGTTGCCACTGATCACACTTACATGTGCAATGTTAGACTGTTTCCTAAGGAGACTATTTTGCTTTTTATAATGTGTTGTCTGTACACTGGTCACTGCCATCAGAATGAGTCCAAGCGTGTCTTTCAGGTAGCCCAGAAGTTACAGTAGTTTCAGCTTTCCAGCATAAAAATTTGAGAAATCTAGAGATGTACAAATGTTTCATATAGAGGAATCTGTTGAGTAATAAAACAACAGAATTTTAAATTTTCTCTTAAATATAAAACTGCAAGCATCATGATGCTCTGTATGTAGTTGCTAATACATGTGGGAGTTTTTTTCAGGTTTCATTTCCAAATATTTAGTTGATCCTATTAGCTGGACATTTCTTCAAGCTTTTGTAATCTAACCCAGTCCCTCTTAACTAGTTGAACCATTAAACTGTATATAGGTCCTTTTATTGATCCATCAATGTCTTATTAATAGTTTTCAGGTTCATGAATGATTATTTATGTATAGATTATGACTAAGCATTTTTCTTTCTTCTAAAGTAATTATCTACTCTGGGGTTCCCCTTCTCTGCTGCTCATCTGTCTTTTATCCTGGAAGCATGATGAATTCATGGATTTAGAAGTAGTTCTATGTAGGGGTGCCTGGGTGGCTCAGTGGGTTAAAGCCTCTGCCTTTGGCTCGGGTCATGATCCCAGGATCCTGGGATCCAGCCTCACATGGGGCTCTCTGCTCAGCAGGGAGCCTGCTTCCTTCTCTCTCTCTGCCTGCCTCTCTGCCTACTTGTGATCTCTGTCTCTGTCAAATAAATAAATAAAATCTTAAAAAAAAAAAAAGAAATAGTTCTGTGTAGCAGAAGTGAAGGCCATAAAGCAAAAAGGAAGAGCAGCAGAAACTTGCAGTAGAGAAGATTGTAAAGGCAGATCAGTGCTAGTGCATTATTTAGCTGAAAGCTGTAGGACACCACCAAAGGATTTTAAACATTGGGAATGATGCAGTATTCCAATTGTTATCTATTGTATAGAGAGAAGATGGAGTCAAAAAATTGCAGCTCCCATCATATTTCCCCATAGTTCAAAAATTTTGAATGCTTCCTCATAGCCTTCTCAATCCAGATCAGACTGTTTTAAGATTTCTAGGTTCCTAAAGGAACAAATAGCTGCAATTAATGTAAAAATGTTTTAACATACTGAGTTATGATTAAAAAGTAAAATAAACAGGTACCATTTCAAGTTAGTAAAACAGATTAAATAAGAATTAGGTCATTATGGACATGGGACTTCATTAGGGAGATGGAAATTGAATTACATTTTAGCAAATACATGTATTTATATGCAGACGCTTAGCTGATTATATGTTGAACCAAGATTGATGTGACTGGGCAGGAGGATATTTCAGGACAAAAGAATTACACAGATGCAGAGTGAGTATGAACAGTACACGTGAGGAATTGTGAAGAAGTCTGACCTAACTACAGAGAATTGAACAGATCACTATCTAGAGAGAGACTGAACTGGAAAAGAGAGGATCATTTCACAAAGCCTTTGAGCTGAGCTAGTGCAGATTCTTGCACAGAAATAGTACTTACAGGAAATTTTATTTTGAAATTTGGTAAGGTTCAAGAAAGACCTAAGGGGAGAAATTCTGAAGAAAAAGAAATGTTAACACCCATTAGCCTGCTGTATTCTAACCAATGTACTCTAAGTTGAAACATTGACTTTGTTTATCCGAATGTAGAGTTCTGAGGAAATGAGAAGCAGGAAGATTTGGATGAACTGGGGAATGATAGCTGCACGAAAGGCAGTGCTGATGGAAAAGCTGATTCCTGACTTAAGTGAGTACTGAGCAGTGGAGACTTCTGTGGAAATGAAAACATGTACAGAACTCAACCACAGTTATGATTAGAACCTTCCCTAGCACTGTTCAACAATGTAAATTGCGATTCCTATTTATTTTCTCAGCATGTTGGTATTCCCCTGCATCCGTCTGCTTTAGTCTTTTCTAAAGTCGTAAAATAATAAAGTTTAATATTCTCAAAATAAATCCCCAACTTTATAGTTTTACTATATTTACCTGTGGAGTCACACATGGTGTTAATAATTCCACATAGACTTGTAAGAGGCTTATCCTTCATCATATATAAAAGTCTGTGATTAGTAGTATTTCTCTCAGCTGCTAATGTAAAAAGGATCCAAACCTATTCAGAAAATAAATAAATAATTGTTAATAGAAATAAAGGGAACACTATTCATAATGACAGAAAATACATCCTATGAAGAAAAACAATAGGGATCCAAACATAATGAGACATTCTATTCTATGGAAAGTAGCCTACATTTTTTACGGGCTTTTATTCAAAGTCTAGTGTCGCTGTTACTTTTTTTCCTCCTCCCTCTTTCCCTTTCCCTACAGTCCTTTTTTCTTTCTTCCAAGATGAAAGAACTGATAGTTTTCATCAATGTGAACTGGTTTATCTTCACTTAGAAGGATGAAGAAAAAATTCTAAAGTAGCCCTAAAATTACTCATAAAATACAAAGTGATTGAGTAGAAATCTTTGGAGGACATTATTCACCCTAAGTCTTGATAATTTGATGCTTTTTGTGTGTATGATTTGTGTGCAAGTTATGTTAATTATACATCATGTTTAGAAAAATACATTTTGCTGAGCAGTGTAAATGTCAGTCTCATTAGCCATCATTATTACCTGCCAGCAAGAAGATGCTTTCAATGAATGATAATTTCCCTTCATGGTTCTGTGGATGCATGCAAGTGTAAAAATTGTTTTTAATGTTATCTTATTTTCAGTGTCTATAACCTTTTTTCTTCTTTTCAAACTGTTTTCGAACCAGCTTCTACACTTGAAAAAGAAAAAAAATTGGCCAGATATTAAACCAGTAGTTTGAACTAGTTCAGATTGATTCTTGGACAAAAGAGAGAGCAGACTCATGAAAGACCCACTCTTTGAAGAATGAGATGCTAATAATGGTAACAAGGTAGTTTTAAAGGTGAGAATGGGGGAGGTGCCATCTCTGATGTAATATTGATAATCTAAAATGTCCAGTTTTTAGCATGAGCTAAAAACTTTGTTCCTCTTACAACTGGATAGTGCCTATTAGGTCTAGATATTAGTGGGATTTTAATAAATATGCTCTTTAAAAGAAATCATGTAAATATATTTATATTCCTTCAGTCCTCTACTATCGCTATGAAAGATTTTATGATTTCAAATAATTTTCACACCCATCGTCTTTTTCTTTTGACTTCTCCAATAACGTGCTATGGTGTGATCGGAGAATTCTAGAGATTGTCTACCCCCAGTCCATATTTTATGGCTACACTGACACCCAAAGAAGGGTGCTTGCATGCTGCACATTTGATATGGGACATGGGAAGCTCTTGATACATATTTGCTAAATCATATTATTACGCTCTTTATATGAGCAAAACCCAAAGGCACAGAGAAGGAGGTGGCATAAATGAGATATCATAAATTGATGGTAAAAGTGAGGCTGGAAACTTGAATCATTGCTTACTTCCCTTTCCTACTCAATTTCTGGACCTGTAATACAGCTGAAAATCTAGATTCAAAAGAGTATGTTCAAGGTTGGAACTTATAAAGAGCTATTGAACAAGGAGCCAGGGATCAAACAACAGAATATTAAACAGTTTTCACTGAGGTATACAGCACCCCCAGAAAAGAATAGAAATTATTTAAGAAGTGTTCTGTAAGGGCACCATTCCCTGGTCCACACACCATAATCCCACTATAATTGCTGATGGGATCTACTAAGTTCAGGTTTATCTCTTAAAAAGGTGAGAAAGTTCTTAGGGTTTTATCAATATGGCAAAAAGCTTTCCTTAAGAATGACTGAAACCACAGGGCACCTAGGTGGCTTAGGCGGTTAAGCCACTGACTCTTGAGTCGTCAGCTCAGATCATGGTCTCAGGGTCCTGGGATCCAGCCCCGCATGAGCCTTCTGCACTCAGTGGGGAGTCTGCTTGAAGATTCTTTCTCACCTATTCCTCTGCCCCTCCCTCCTTGCTCTCTCTCTTTTTTTCCTCTCTCATAAATAAATCAGTACATCTTTAAAGAAAAAAAGAATAACTGAAACCACAATATAGAATGGATGATAAAATGTTCACTAAAAACATTAAATGTTATGCTACAAATTTCAAATAATATACAGAAATGAATTCAGTGGGATTCTAGGCTAAATTTTCAGACTCTCTTCATTTATGTACAGGTAAAGTACTTAGCCTGACATATTTAAGGAAATTATTCCTCTCCCAGCTTAATTTGCAAACTTTTTTGTATTTATCATCTCATTGTGCATTCTTTATAGACCTCTTGGTCATATTCATCTGTAATACATTCGTCATTTCCCTGTGTAAGGGCTGATAAAGTGTACATTGCTGGCTATTCTCAGCTTGCTGGCAATTTGTCAAAGACCAGAATTCAAATACAAAATGTGAAGCAATAGTAAGGGATGACAGAGATTGTGGTTTAGTCTGCTGAATTATTTTCCTTCTTCCTTTTGGTATTTGTGCCTTCAACCCTCCTGTTTAGAAATTGCCTACTTCCCCTATCCCTATGTAGTTTGACTGAGGTTATCAACCATGGTATCTTGACTTCCCGTCTTCCTGACCAGATTAGATGTGTAAGTTGAATTTAGGCACACAAACCATTCATCCTACACACCGAGGGTTCAGAGATGAGCTGATGAGCATAAGTTGGAACAAGGAGAGCTCTTCCTGAGACTTTTTAGCTAGGAGGAATCTGTCCGGCATGTCTTTAAGGTTATGACACAAGAAAGTGTGCACTTGAACCTGCTTGTAGCCAGCTTCTTAAAACTCAGGCTTCCACTAATTCTTTAAGGAGACTTGGTATACATTTGAACAAAGTATCCTTTCTCTTAGACAAACTTTTAATGATCAGCCTATTATTTATTTCTCAATAATAGCAACAAATGTAATATCATTTTGTTTGGGCAAATTAAATGAAATTATTGAACATGAAATAAGAGAAAATACAAAAATTTCATCACAATAAATAGGCGCTCAGAGTTACTGTGATAAAATAAATCAAGAACGGTTACCATTTGCTCTTTTGGAATAAAATTCTTTTTGATGTTTATTGGTTCCAGTATCTTGTTTTTTCTTGAGATGTTGCAGACATTAAGTAATTTTTAATATATTTTCACTTGAAAAAGCTATATTCACCACTGGTGTCTGGTTTGAGAAAAATTTTTTTAAATTTAATTTTATTTTTTCAGTGTTCCAAAATTCATTGTTTATGCACCACACCCAGTGCTCCACGCAGTACCTGCCCTCCTTAATACCCACCACTAGGCTCACCCAAACCCCCTCTCCTCCCCCCTCCAAAACCCTCAGTTTGTTTCTCAGAGTCCACAGTCTTTCAACAGGTTGTCTCCCTCTCTGATTCTTTTAATGTCACAGTCTATACTGGGTCATTAATTGATTTCAAGGGAAAAGTTGACATAGATGTAGTAGTTAAAGCCAATATTTTTCCAGTATCATAAATCTTCCTTTTCATGGTAATACTTCTATATCCAAAATAGAAAATGTAAGTTGATTTTGGGAATTTAATTTTGGAATATAAACTCACTTGACTGGGGAATTTGCAGCCAAAATCAGTTCTTTTACTCTTTTCACTAGTATTATTTATGTTACATTGACACATATTGTTATCAATGTCAGGGGTTGCAATTTGTTTACTGGCAATTTTTAGACAACATTACTGCTTCATTTTTCTTCAAAAAGATACTAATCCTTTTGACAGTTCCAAGAAAATCATGTACATTGATTTTTTGATGCTTGCATAATTTTGCTCATAACATTAAATTTACTTCAAATATCATGACTGATTAATCCTGAACATTTAAAAAGGAAACATTTGAATCTGGAACTTTGGTTTGTTCCAGAGAATTTTTATTAATATTATCAATAGTTTCTAAGAGTAAAGCATCCTGCTCTCAGCTGAGTTTTTGGTGACATGATTGCATCAACTTGGCCATCTCAGCGTAGTTAGCAAAAATCTCAAGGTGTGTTTGCACTCCAAAGTTTGATTGTAGCTGAAAAATGGTTGTATTGATCTTGGGTGGTATAAACCTGATGGTATCAAGAAAGAACTTAACCTGGATTTTTCATTATCAAATTTACATAATGTACATTGTAAGTAATATACAATACCTAATTCTTTTTCTGAGCATTTTTTTGCAATCTATTATGTTTTCCACACACACTTTTGACACTGTTGTAAGCTTAGCCTTTGAGATTAGTTTTATCTAGCTCCAGTTTTTAAAAATAGGTCACTAACATGTGTATAATTCTTTTGGAACCATGTGTTCTTGGACCAAATACTTGTATTTTGGAAATCATTTGGAAATAACTTTTTAAAAAATGCTGCATGGCTTATAGGAAAATTTGATCTGTGATAAGTGAAATACTATCATTAATATATAATAATTGAGAAGCTTTGTATCACCCAAAATAATATCATTCATTGCATCTGCTATAATTTTAACAATTTGATTTTGTATTTCATTCCCTAAATGGCATATATATTATAAATTATATAAGCATGATATATAATGTATATATTATTATCAGACATTGGTATGGTTTCTGGCAAATGTAAAAAAAATCCCATTATTAGGTTCATAAATTCTCTTGGATGATTCTCTGAACACATGATTATCTTGCCAAAAAATGGTATAACTTAGGAGTTCAATGACAGTATACAGTTTCCCCCATTTAAAAAAAATTATTTATTTATCTGACAGAGCAAGACAGGACAAGCAGGGGCAGCAGCAGAGAGAGAGGGAAAATCAGGTTCCCCATTGAGCAGGGAGCCTGATGTGGGCTCAATACCAAGATCCTGAGATCATGACCTGAGCCGAAGGCAGACACTTAACTGACTGAGCCACCCAGTGGCCCCTCCCCCATTTTTATATTGTTTCTTTCTGCAGCATTTTTTTTTAAACATTTTGTTTATTTGACAGAGATTACAAGTAGGCAGAAAGGCAGGCAGAGAGAGAGAAGTGGGGGGGGGGGACGCAGGCTCCCTGCTGAGCAGAGAGCCTGATGCGGGGCTCAATCCCAGGACCCTGAGATCATGACCTGAGGCAGAGGCTTAACCCACTGAGCCACCCAGGCTCCCCTGCAGCATTTTTAAAAAAGATTTATTTATTTATTTTGGGGGGAAGGGGAAGAGGGGGAGGAAGAATGAGAACCTCAAGCAGACTCCCCATTGAGCATGGAGCCCCATGCTGGGCTGGATCTCACAACCTGGAGATTATGATCTGAGCAAGAAATCAAGAATCTGATGCCTAACTGACTGAGCCACCAAAATGCCTCTCTTGTTGCAGCATTATTAATAACATTTTTCAAATGAGATGTCAGTTTTTAACACTGAGCACATTGGTATGGGCATACATTTCCATTTCTTCATATTTACTAAAATCTGTAATAGGTGCTGCCCACCCACAATTGCACCCTTCTTATTCTTCAAACTATCATTTTTTTTGTATTCCCCAAAGTATTTTTTTAACAAATGAAATGCAGAATCTTTTTAGATAGAAAAAGTGACTAGAATATGGGATTACTTGTAACCACTTGGATAGTTTTTGTGTGTTATAGGTTCCCCCAAATCTCCTACTTATAATGTGGTGTCATTTTTAAAATTTTAAATTTCTTACTTGATGTAGGTAATTGTCAACAAAATTTTGTATTAAATTATATTCAAATTTTATGTCCATGTACCTGGGTTGGCAGAAAATACATTTAGTTAAATGAAATTTTTAGTTTTTAAATTTTGTTTTGTTTTGCAGTTTTTTAATCATAGGTTTTGGTTGACATGGAAGTAGAAGTGAAATTCACAACCTCTACTCTGTAGAGAGCATGTTCCCAGGCTACATTTTGTTCAATGTAGTAACTATGAACACTTGCCCTTTTACTGCAAATTTACATCTGTTTTTGCCACATATATATTCACTATTCCAAAGATTTTAAACTTTGCTTCTCTAATGGCTTTCCATGTTCTGTTTTCTGATTCAGAAAATTTTTAAATTTATATTTTCTTCTGATATCTGGTGAAAAATAATGTCATGATTAGTATTTTGTTTAAAATTTTGTAATATTTTGAAAAAAATTATGTGTGATAAACTATTTTAATAGCAGTTAATTTTGTATTGATGATTTTTTGTGACAACAACATTGTTATAATCATTAGATTATTATATAATGATTATTATGTAATGATTAGACATATAATTTTTGTCTAAATAATACCTTGTAAGTTATAATTGATAAGTTAGTATTGTTTATTACATGAGGATTTGAAGCATAATGACTAATTTAAACATATATTTAAATTGAGAACTCAGAAGTTCTGTTCAAGCGTAGTAAACAACAGATGACAAAAGCTGCCGTTTGAAACATCAACTTATTCAGTCCAATTATATCCTGACAAGAGATTTTTTAAAAATTGAGATATTTACCAATACCTCAGTCTAAAAAGCAAAAAAACTGCACCTTGTTTAGAAGCAGAGGTCATTTTAGATGTTGTTAAATCAATAGGTTTTTTGAGTTTTAAGTTAATTGCATTTTTCTAAGTCAAAGTGGAATGACGTACGTTTACCATATTAGAATGAGATACATACTGCCATCTGCCCCCAAATTGTCATAATGAGTATAAGTTACCCATCTTTAGAGTCAATAAAACTGTAATCATGGACTCAAAGGAGTCCATGAGGTAACTAGTATCCCTTTTCCAGAATTCATGTCGGTTGAGGTAAATTTGATCCCTTTGTCAATCCTCCCTTCTTTGTGGCATGTTTTTTTATGACTGAAAAAGATATAAATCTTGCCACCATTAAGCATTAGAAGTTGTGTCTATGTAGTACTATTTAGGGAATATAAAGTCCATAACCTGGCAAGTTTTACTTCAATCACTGTAGCTGAAAATGTTGAAGTTTTTTGTCTGTGTTGAGGGATACTCTTTCTTTTTTCCTTTTGTCAACAAACTAGAGGGATTTGGAGTAGAGGAAAAGCCTGTCTTTGCTTGGATGTGTGAAAGGATGAAGGTTCAAACACTGGGCCATCTGGGCATGACTGCTGGATGTCTTTCACTTGTTTTCATTTGAGGTTAAAGGTGTGAGTGCACAGATGATACACAAAAGGGCCCAGGTTGGGTGAGGGATCTACTAGGAGCAAATTCATTGACTGTGCAGGTAGTTGCCCAGGTCAATTTTATACCAAGGTACTGATTTGTTGAATATATATTGCTCAACTGAGATGCTAAAAAATATGTATATATGTTAATATACATATAAACAATATGTATACACTTTGAGAAATATAAAGTTAGAAGGTGTTATTTCACTCATTTATAGCACAACGGCTAGGAAAAGAAAGGTTAGGTACCTAAACAGTAATTCTTGTTTTCAGCTTAACATTAAAATCACCTGGGTCCACATTAGAGGTAAGGATTCTTAGGCCTTCCCTCAGAGATGTGGGATCAGTAGGTCTGATGCTGTGTCCTGGAATCTGTATATTTTTAAAACTACAGAGGTGATCTGATATCCATCCAGCTACTGGATTTTCCTTTTCTTTTTCCATTCTGATTCTTCCAAATCTCGTTTGTTCTGTATCATAGAACAGGCCTGCCTCTAAAGGTAGTCATTTAAAAAAACCACCAGAGGGGTGCCTGGGTGGCTCAGTAGAGCTCTTCGTTTCTGCTCAAGTCATGATATCAGAATTGTGGGATCGAGACCGGCATTGCCCTTGGCACTCAGCTTAGTGGGGAATCTGCTCAAAATTCCTCTTCCTCTGCTCCTCCCCACTACACTCTCTTTCTCTAAAATAATAAATAAATATATCTTTTTAAAAAATTATCAGATATCTACCATATACATAGCATTGTCAGCAGCATTCTAGGAAATGCAAATAAGATCCAATTTTTTAAAAATTGTAGTTGATATGCATTGTTACATTAGTTTCAGGTGTATAACATACGATTTGACAACTCCATATATTATGCTGTGCTAACCACAAGGACAGTTGCCATCTGTCACCATGCAACACTAGTATAATACCAGTGACTACATTTCCTAAGCTATACCTCTTATCCTTGTGACTATTCATTCCATAACTGGAAACTGGTACCTCACACTGCCATTTACCCACTTTGCCCACCACCACACCACCTTCTTTTCTGGCAACCACAAGTTTATTCTATTTATGATGTGTTTTTGGTTTTATTTTTTTGTGGATTGTTTTTTATTATTATTTCTTTTTTTTTTTTTAAGATTTTATTTGACACAGAGATAGTGAGAGAGAGCACAAGCAAGGAGAGTCGCATGCAGGCAGGCAGAGGGAGAGGGAGAAGCAGGCTCCCCCCTGAGCAAGGAGCCCCATGTGGGGCTTGATCCCAGGACCCTCGGATCAGGACCCGAGCCGAAGGCAGCCACTCAACTGACTGAGCCACCCAGGCGCCCCTTATTATTATTTCTTTTTAAAAATTCTTTTTATTTATTACTGTTATTACTTTTAAAGATTTTTGAAATTTATTTATTTGAGGGAGAGAGAGAGAGAAAGAGAGCACAAGCAGGAGGAGCAGCAGACAGAGAGGGAGGAGCAGGTTCCTCACTGAGCAGGGATCCCAGCATTGGGACTCAATCCCAGGACACTGGGATCATGACCTGAGCCCAAGGCAGATGCTTAACCAATTGAGCCACCCCTCTTTGTATTTTTTTAAATCCAATACAGTTAACATACACTGTTATATTCGTTTTAGGTGTACAACATAGTGATTCAACACTTCCATACATCACCCAGTGCTCATCCCAAGTGCCCTCTTTACTCCCCATCACCTATTTAACCTATCCCCTCCCCCACAACTCCCCGCTGGAAACCATCAGTTTGTTCTCTAGAGTTAAGAGACTGTTGGTTTGCTTCCCTCTCTTTTTTTTTCTCCTTTATTTGTTTGTTTTGTTTCTTAAATTCCACATATGAATGAAATCATATGGTATTGTCTTTCTCTGATTTATTTCACTTAGTGTAGTACCCTCTAGGTCCATCCATGTTGTTGCAAAGAAAATCTCATTCAAAATCCAGTTTTTGAGGAGGTTTGAATCTGGTAGGAGAGATCAAAGATAACCTGTAAATGGTAAGGCTATAGGCAAAATCACTACACTACCTGTTCCATTCGCAAGAAATCGATGGTGCTTCTCTAGGTCATGGATGTTTTAACCTATGCACGGTGCCATTGGCAGGGCTTCCTAGCTGGCATTCAGAGATGAAGGGCAGGTGAAGTATTATATGCAGGCTCAGGACATTGAATATAGTAATTCTTGGTCTTATGAAAAAGATAGGAATAATTAAAAATTCCTACCCTGAGTTAATATAGAGAACTATATTTTAAGATTTAATATTTCATGGAGGTTTACTGTGCACCCTTTCATTATTGTTGTGGATATACTATCTACGTTTACATAAAAATATAAAAATGCTATTTTCTGAACTGATCTATAATTATAAGGAACATAAACATAATTATAAATACTACCTTATTATTATTATTTTTTTTTATTCTGCATTCATTGTGTTAGAATGATAGCTTAATGCTTATGATAATTCCTTCCCTATTTCTCCACAACTGACTTATCACTTGGCTGACCCAACTTTCCTGCACACCATTGTTCTATTTTTTCTGTACCTCTCACTTCACAGAGGAATGTTAACAATGGAATATGTTACTCAGTTATTCATTTGCAGGCTTCTAAGATGTCATACTCTATAATTAATCACCATCACAAATATCCTCATATATATGCTTTATACATATGTACTCTCTCTGGGTCACTGAACTAATAAAACAGCTTATTCTAAGCATTGTTGCAAATCACAGCCTAAGGTTACAAGATAGTTAGTAAAATGCATAAGATAAGCATAGATTTGCAAGGTATTTTTCAGTCAGGTGCAAACATTGGAGAACTTTTGTTTTGAAGTAATACATATGCTAACAGGATCAGGATTAACCATTTTGTATTATGTTTAATAAATAGTACTGTTCTTATAGCCTTTACGTATTTATAAAATAGTTTTAAAATAAAATTGGTGAAAAGGTGGGACTCTTTTTCTCCACACAGTGAAGTTTGTAGCATATCAACTCTAGATAGAAAATTTCACCTGGCCTTGTGTCTTTCACTAAGGTCAAGAAACTTACTACATATTAACCAATTAAGTGAAGTATTTTCCCTCTAACTGTATTTCTCTTGATCTGCAGAATAGACGGATTTCTCAGAAGGTGGGGGGTTATAAGTAAATATATATTCTTATGCTTTGGGGAGAGTTGTATCCCCCTGGAGATGGAGACCTTCTGAATAGAAAAAGGAATCTTTTTTCCCCATTGGTTTAATGGCACTGATCGTAACATGGAAAATAGTATATTTTCTTCCAGTTAGGATGAAAAAACTACAAGTTTGATACTTGGGATTCAACCCAACCCCAAAATGCCAACTCTAGAGCAATGATGTAGCCAGAAATTGAAATCAGAGTAAAATAATCAGATTAGTATCAGAAACATGGGAATCAGAATTTCAGCTAGGCAAAAGTGCCAGAAAAATTGATGTTAAGAAACATAGCTTGTTTGAGGTTTGCTCATCCATCCACCCATCCATCCACTCATTCAGGAAACATCTATGGATCAGTATGCAAGGTCCTTTCCTTTATGGGACTCAAATTGAGGGGTGTAGGAGGTATGGGGGGTGGAGACAGACAATATTTTTATTTGATTGGAATCCCTATAAGAATATTAATACATAGTATTATATAAAATGGGAACCCAAGGGCTAAAGAAAGCTGTCGTGAAGAAGCAAAGACAGAGTTGAGCTTAAAGGATAACCAGGAATTGTTAGAACAGAATAATGTACAAAAGCATGAAGTCTGGACTAGATTTCCAAGCTGGACTCAGTACAGTTAAGATGGGAGGCCAGATGGTAGGGCGGCATGGAATGTTCATGAGCATAGTGAGGGGCAGAGCTTGAAGACTGGGAAAGCAGATGGGGACAGTTCAAATCTCAGGTTCACCTTTTACTAGCTATATTATCTTGACCATGCCAACATACTCAAACCTCAGTTTCATAAATAAGCACTTCACAGTAAAACAATAATGAATACTAACATCTACTTAGCAATGGTGTTGGGAGAACTAATCTTAGAGTTCTAGTATTATTGTATTGATGACTTCATGCACATAACTAGCTAACCAGTAAGAGTTCAGAGCTCCTTTGTGTTGTTTTTGGAGTTTATTATGAGTTATTCCCTAATGTGCAAATTGTGATATTTATTTGTCATGCAGTCAGGATTCCCATTAATAGTGTCACATACATTCCATAGCATTTTTGTAAAGAATTTGGTCTAGGTTTCATATTCTGAAAAAGGAGGTGGGGGGTGAATTTTTATGAAATAATCAAAACCCAAAACAAAAATAGTGTATCTTGGAAGAAATGAATTAACTTTGTCACTAGAGGGAGACCTCGCCAGGTTTTGAAACTTGCCCCAACTTTCACAGAGATAAATTTTTTCTTTCCCTTGGCATCTTGGGAGAAATGTTGAGTAGGAAAAGGCACTGTGAAAATGGTACTGGAGCATTTTTCTCTTCTCTTTTCTTTTCTCCTTCATCTCCCCTCCTCTTCTCTCCTCTCCTCTCCTCTCCCCTCCCCTCCCTTTCGCTCCCCTCCCCTCCTTTCCTCTCCTCTCCTCTTCCTTGACTAAGTGTGTTCTCTTTGGTAAAGAATAAACCTTAGGGGATACAGACACCAAGGCAGCCTAGGTGACAACCAAGTTTAAATTCACTTCCCTTGAGTTTGTGGCAGTGTTATACAAAGTCCTGGAAGCATCACATGGGGCCAAGACTTCAGAGGGGTGCAAATCCAAGGGGAATTGAGTGTCTTCTCATGGTAGCCATCTGAGAGAACATGGACATTTAATAAACACCGCATTTTCAGTGACCATAGACAGTCTCTGAATATGCATATATATACTTTTTTCCTATTATATATTTTTCCACTAATTACATTTCTCTATGTAATCTTGAATCATAGGCACCTGTGAAGAAGTGAGGGTGACTTATCTTGACCATTCTAGAGAAGGAGAAAGCCAAGGAGTACTAGGGAGAAAAATGCCTCTCAAAAATAATATTCCATGAACTAATTACCCAAGGAACTAACTCATAGAGGGTGTGCTGACACAGGTGTTAGAATTATGTTCAGTTAATTATACTCTTATTTTTTAAAAGATTTTATTTGTTTATTTGACAGACAGAGATCACAAGGAGGCAGAGGCAGGCAGAGAGGGGGAAGCAGGCTCTCTGCCAAGCAGAGAGCCCGATTCGGGGCTCCATCCCAGGACCCTGGGATCGTGACCTGAGCCGAAGGCAGAGGCTTTAACCCACTGAGCCACCCAGGCTCCCCAGTTAATTATACTTCTTATCAAACAGAACATCAAGCTAGAACTTGGTTAATGGCAAGCCTATTTAACTTTTTAACTCTAATCTAGCAGTTCATATATTTTACTTCACAGAGAATACTTGGAATAAAAAATAATTTTATTTAGGAAAATTAAGAATTAATATAAGCATGAAATATAATTGGTCATGAAGCTGTTTTAAAAGATAATTTCAGGTATACTGTAGATATTAAATGCTTCTAACTGTATAGTTTATAAATATCAAATTCTAAACCTCTTACCAAATGCCAATTTATATTTAACAACTTGGCTATTGCCTTACTAAATGTCCTTTCTTAAGTCCTTGTGAATTCCATTGATATAAAGTTCAGAAGATTCAAATTATACTACGTATGGCTGAACTGGGTGTTTCTAGAAAACTAGTGGAAATACTTTAAGAGTATTTTTTTCTGATTATAAAAATGAATGCATGATAAAGAAATTTTAAATCCTCTGTAATTTCTTCACTAAGTGATAACCACTATAGACATGTTGAGGTATTTTCTTTTAGTTCTTTTTTTTTTAAGATTTTTTTTAAAATTTATTCATTTGACAGACAGAGATCACAAGTAGGCAGAGAGAGAGGAAGGGAAGCAGGCTCCATGCTGAGCAGAGAGCTCAATGCGGGGCTCTATCCCCAGGACCCTGAGATCATGACCTGAGCTGAAGGCAGAGGCTTTAACCCACTGAGCCACCCAGGTGCCCCTATTTTCTTTTAGTTCTTATTCCATGAAAATTTTTTTAGCCATTCTGTATGTACAATTTTATGTTCCGGTCACATCTTTCCCCCAGAGAACATGCTTTGGTGTTTCTATACTCATTGCTTTCTACAAATGGAGCACGTTTCATACTCTCCTTTTAAGCACAAAATCACTATATATTCTTTTTTAAACTCCATAGTTATTCATCCTTTTACCATTAAAAATATTTGTAAGTATAATTTTAATGGTTATAAGATATTTTATCACAGGGATATATCCCACCTTACTCTACAAACTCCTTATTGTTAGATATTTAATTGTGTCCAATAAATAATTTTGTAATTAATCTCTATTCATTAAATTTTAGCCACATTTCATTGTATTTAATAAGGATCTTCTGCATAGATTAGATAATTGTATTTTAAAATAAAAATTATAAACCACTAATAGTGGAAATACCAAAAGTATAAGAATTATGTGACATGTAATTTCTTAGGACATTCATATATTTTTCATGTCAGGAATTGAATATAGGTTTTAAATGTTTCCCACAGTAATGACTCCAGATTCAGCCCTTCAGTAACTCTCTAGGCATAGACATTGGGTTCCCTGGTAGTGTATGCTGAGATGGAGTTTGGGGTATATTTACTAGGGATCAGTATCTCTGAAATGAAGAAGGAGAAAGCAGGATTGAGGCAAAGGGAGAACTGCAAAGCAGGCCTTACTAAATCTCAGTTAGTCCAGCAAGGAATTTATGCTTTTTCTTTGTTCAGTCACCAGACCTTGGGATGCCCCCAAAAGGGTGTGATTATGGAGGAGGCCACTCCATGCAGCTGAGGCAGACCCTGAAGGACCCTGATAGTGGGCAGCTATGTTGTTCCCACACTTTCTATAGCTGGGTGGCAAATCCTGCCTACAAGGGAGATATAGATGGTGTGTCTTTGGGTTTTCCACACTGGGAAATTTATCAGTGTGCTATAGGATTGGGTTAATACTGTTTTAAAAAAAGATCATAAATATTGAATGTTTCTTTGATAAAATTCTGATTAATTAAATTGATATTTTATTATAATTTTATATATTTTATAATTTTGTAATTATATAATTAATTAAAACTCTAGTTAAATAAAATTGATCTTTTCTTAGCATGATAAGAACACATATTTCAAGCTATAATCGAGGATCATAATTTACAATGAAATATTAGAAGCGATTTCTATTAAAGTCAAAATGCCCACTACCACCAGAATTATGAGATAGTTCTCTGAAAATTCCATCAATGCAGTGAAGACAAAGAAAGAGTAAAAGTTTTAAGTAAAGGAGAGAAAAGACAGTATTATCATTAGTGGCATATGATAGGGTTTTTTAAATCTAGAAAACCCAAGAAAAATAAAAATGATTAAAACAGGGGTGCCTGGGTGGTTCAGTTGGTAAAGCAGTTAAGTAAGTATCTGCCTTCAGCCCAGGTCATGATTCTAGAGTCCTGGCATCCAGCCCCGAATCTGGCTTTCTGCTCAGCAGGGAGCCTGCTTCTCCCTCTCCTTCTCTCTGCTGCTCTGCCTACTAATGCTCTGTATCTCTGTCAAGTAAATAAATAAAATCTTTTTAAAAAAATGATTAGAACAGTAAAAATTCAGTAGAGAAGTTGTTTATAAATTAATATATAAAATTTAGTAGCTTTCCTGTATATCAGGGGTTGGCATACTTTCTCTGTAAAGGGATAGACAGTAAATGTTTTAGACTGTGGTACAGTGTATTGCAATCCGTTAACACTGCTGTTGCAGCATGAAAGCAGCTATAGACAAGGTGAAAACACAGGGGCATAGCTATGTTCCAATAAAATTTCATCTAAAAATCAGGCAGCAGACCTGATTTGGTTCATGTTGGTAGGTGGCTGACCTTTACATAAAAAAAACCATTGAGAAATTACAATGGAAGAACTCTTATTCACAACAGCAAACAAAATGAGTAAATATTATAATCTTGATTAAAAATGTGCAGGATGTTAGAGAAGAAAGACATAAAAGAAATTTCTTATTTTTTCTAGAGATCTATTTCTTTATTTTAGAGAGAGAGAGCACGAGCAGGAGGGGTGGAGGGAGAGAAAGGATCTCAAGCAAACTTTGTGCTGAGCACAGAGCCCCACGCAGGGCTCGATCTCCGGACCCTGAGATCATAACCTGAGTTGAGACGGAGAGTCAGTCATTTAACTGACCGTGCCAACCAAGTGCCCCCAAGTGTCCCCCTTAAAGAAATTTAGGCAAAGAGAATAAATTTGACATTATGAAAGAAGTTAGACATTTTTTTTTCATATGCTCACTGATTGCAGGTATTTTTTTCTAAATTGCTTTTTTATACTTCATTTTCAATGTACTTGATTGCTCTCTTACTGATTTATGTGAGCTCTTTATTAGTTTGTGGAAACCATCTCTAGGTTTGTCATTTTCCTTGAAAATTGGGTTTCTTAGTATATGAAGAAATTATATATTTTTTTCTTTTATGAGTTTGAGGTTTTGTGTACTTCTTAGAAATGTCAGTTCTTTATGTCATTCAGGACTGTGAAAAAAAGACACCTTCTGCGAAGCTTTCCGCAATTACCTACCTAAAATAGTAGTATTTTTAATCATTATTTAGATAAGGAAACAAAAGGTCAGAGAGAATAAACAACTGGCCCAAGATTACAAAGCTAGTGGATGGTTGAATATGGAGCCAGAAATTAACCTCAACATCGTGTGACCACAAAGCCAGTATTATCTATATTACCTTGTCCCATTCTGGCCTTACCCACCTCCCATGGATAGTGCTGGAAGAGACACAGGTTCCTAAAAGAAAATCATGAAGGACATAGATTTCTGGTAGTAGATATTTCCTGCTTATCAGTTTGACCAATAGTTACTTTACTTGGAGTTTTTGGAATTATATTACTATCATGTACAGAACCTTTGTTATTGATTATTTTTATGAGCATTAATGCACTCTTATTTTTAGTACCCATCATGGAAATTAGACATTATGATGTGCAATTATTATTATTATTATTTGCCTTAGGAAAATTGATTCCTAGCTGGATTTAATAATGAATCCCCATAAGTATAGTATTTATTATTCAGAACATTATGTAGTAGCAGAACCATGATTTTCAGTAATTAAGTGTTTCTTTGAAACTCTTTTGGAATGAATTTTCAGATTTAGGAAAAAATAAAAGACTGATTAATGGCATATTCTTGCTAAATGTCATGAAAACAAGACATATGCTTCTGTCAGTAAATCAAAATAACTACTAGTCCAGGAAGAATGCATAATCAGAAGAGTAGGTAATATGCTAACTCATTTTTGTATCTGAATTAATAGATGAATGATTAATCTTTACTGATGATAGGAATTATATTATTTGAATTGAAAGGTTGGGGTTTAAGAGTTCTACTCAGCATGTCTCATTTGCAATAAAATCATGGTTCAAAAGTAGAAAAACTAAAATATAACATTTGATTTTAAATAAATGGTGAAGATATAAGAAAGGAGGATCAATTTGAACTTGATTCCAGGAAGATCCTCCTTTGAGAATGTTCATGAGCTTGTGTTTTGGAGAAGAGACACACAACTTGGCACAAATGATGGTCATTTATGCTGTCAAATGCTGTAACTGCTATTAATTGTTTTTTCAACTTATAGAATCAACCTATAGGCAAACACCAAAGACTTTGTTCTGGTACATAAAAGAATGTAAATGTTATCAGTCTTGACAATATAAAAGTAAAATTTAAGAAGTGGAGAGAAGGATGCAGGTGATAACGTGGTCATTTACAAAGAGGGAATATAGATAACCAATAGTGGGATCAATATTAGTGATATAACTCTATTGGGAAAGGAGGGAAGAAGAGAAGGTTGTTACAGATGAACTAGATCTTCATGTAACATTGCAGAAATCAACAGATAACACTAAAGCTGATTATTCCAGAAGAGCTAAATACATGTGGCTTTTTAAAAAAAAAATTTTTTTTTTTAAATTTATTTGACAGAGAGACAGATCACAAGTGGGCAGAGAGGCAGGCAGAGAGAAAGGAGGAAGCAGGTTCCCCGCTGAGCAGAGAGCCCAATGCAGGGCTCGATCCCAGGACCCTGGTATCATGACCTGAGCCGAAAGCAGAGGCTTTAACCCACTGAGCCACCCAGGCGCCCCATATGTGGCTTTTAATTCATCCCTTAGTGTTCATCATCCCTTTCTATACAATATAATAAATCTGGGTACATGGCTACCCAGCTCAAAACTACATTTTCTTGCAGCTAGGTACGACCAACAGTAGGCTGAGATGCAATATTGTACAATCTTTGGCCCATGTCCTTAAAATAAAGAAGCATGTCCTGCCTTCTCTTTCTTCATCTTCCCTAGGCTGGAGTGCAGCTAGAGTAGAAAGTCTATCAAGCCTGTAGAAAAGGGCCACATCCTCCACAAGGAGGCCAGAGTTTATATCGCTGTATTTTTGAGTTTCATATTAGAACAGCCTGTATCCTAATCCGATGAATAATTGTTTAGAGACATAAAAACATGTAAGACTCAAAACAGAAATGATTAAAGGTTGTTTTTTGGAAAATAGAATCAAGTGTAGAGTGGTGGTTGGATAGGAGATAAACATAACATTTCATTATAAATATTTCTATGCTATTTAATTTTTAAGCATGTGCATGCCTTGATTTGAAAAAAAAAAAACAAACCCAAAAGTTATTCTCATTAAAGAAAAACAGAGCATATACAGTAGTAAAATGAAAACAGATAACACATTCTCTCACCTCTCTAGGAAAACGTTGTGGTGATTTATTTCAAACTATTTTTCTATGTGTAGTTTTTTGTTGATGTGACTGAAAGTCTACATTTGAAGTTTGGACAGAGGAAAGGAACTCCACCCAAGGACTGAAATGAAATATTTGGAGAATTAATGGATAAACTAAGAAAACTCAGTATCAAGAAAGCCAGGAGCAGACAAAAGTTTCAGTAAAGAGCAGATTGGTTAATGGCTTCAAACATAGTAGAAAAATCAGTAAGTTGAGATCTGACAATAGGTTAATTGAATTTGGCCTCTTGGGTCATTGATGATCTACAAGAGAGCTATCAATAGAGTAAATGTGATAGGAAAGAGTCAAGCTAGAAACAAATTTAGAGTATTTCAGGATAAGGAAGAAAGTCTGTGTGTCTGGAACTCAGTGAGCAAATGGAAAATAGTAGGAGATAAGTTTGGAGAGTTGGAGAGGTAGGCTGGGTACTAGATCATGCAGGATCTGTGGGCCATGGAGAAAACTGGATTTTATTCTACATATTAACTTAGAATATTTATTATTGTATGTATGTATTATTTTAAATGGGTGTCTGAATCCTTTGTGAAGAATGGAACCTAAAAGATAAGATAAAAAGCATTGGAACCAGACAGAAGGCTTTTGTGGTCCTGGCAGGAATTAATAGTCGCTCAGACCTGAGTAGTAATGATAGAAGTGATGAGTAAGTTTGGGTTTTGAATGCAGTTTCAAGTTTGGTGCTACGAGACAGTGAACGATAGGATATGAGATGTGAGGACATGGAAGAACTACTGAGAAAATGGGAAGGAAATGATACTCAATGATAAGTAACTTTTATGGAGGAGTAGGTTTTAGGTAGGAAATAAAAAATTCTGTTTTAGACATACTGTTTCAAATACCTATTATATAGTTAAGTGGAGATGTTAAGTAACAGATATAGTAAGTCTAAAGCTTGAGGAGAATTTAGAAATAAATATATGTCTCTTAGGATCATCAATATGTAAGTTGTTCTTAAAATCAAATGATTGGATGACATCACACAAGGAGTGGGGGAGATAACGAAGGGTTCCTAGGTAATGTACCACATAAGATCAAGAAGTAGAGCTGAACCCTGAGAAAGAGTGGTCAGAAGGAAAGGGAGAAAACCAGAAGAACATGGTCTGAAATCTAAGTGAGGAAGTGACTGAAGAAGGAGTATGCTGTAGAGTACATGTGTGTCTCCATGAAATTCTTTTTATATTTTTTAAAAAGATCTTATTTATTTATTGGACAGGCAGAGATCACAAGTAGGCAGAGAGAGAGACAGCCCGACGCAGAGATCATGACCCGAGCCCAAGGCAGAGGCTCAACCCACTGAGCCACCTGGAGCCCCTTCATGAAATTCTTATGTTGACATCTAATACCCAGTGTGATGGTATTTGGCAGTGGAGCCATTGGGAAGTGATTAGATTATAAGAGTGGAGCCCTCATGAATGGGATTAGTGCCCTATAAAAGAGATCCCAGAAAGTTTTCTCCCTTCCTCTCTGTCATTTGATGACATAGCAAGAAGGACCATCTATGAAGCAAGAAGCATGTTCTTAACAAACCCAACCATGTTGGTGACTTGATCTTGAACTTCCCATTCTTCAGAACCATGCAGAATAAATTTCTGTTGTTTATAAGCCACCTAGTCCATAGTATTTTGTTACAGCATCCTCAACAGAATAATAGCGGGTGATTGTGTAAAATGTTGCTGACAGGGCAAGTGTAAGGAGTGCTGAGAACTGAGTATGTCATTGCACAGGTCAATTGTAATGAGGGTAGGTACAGATACTGGTCAGAATGGTTTAAAGAGAATGGAGGATACCTTTATTATTTTTAAAAAATTTTTTAAAAGATTTTATTTATTTATTTTTTTATGTATTTGTCAGAGGAAGAGAGAGAGAGAGAATGAGCACACAGAGTGGCAGGCAGAGGGGCGAAGCAGGCTCCCTGCCGAGTAAGAAGCCTGATATGGGACTCAATCCCAGGACACTGGGATCATGACCCGAGCTGAAGGCAGCCGCTTAACTGACTGAGCCATCCAGGTGTCCCTGGAGGGTACTTTTAGATGAGAGAGATGTGACTATATTTGTCCATAGGATTTAAGATCTAAGCATAAATTTGTAGGTAAATTTGCTTAAGCAAGGACCTGGTGGGGGTTATAATAACTCAGTTCAAACAGGTGGAAACTTTGCCTTAAAAAAAGGACATTTCATCTTCCAAGACCAAAGGAAAAGGGGAAATTTGAGGAAAGAAGTTTATCTCGTCATTAATGAATTAGTTTACAAAGTAATATCTTAAAAGAGTATGTCTGTGGGCTTAACAAGGAAAACAGTTTGAAAGGATTGACCTGGTGATTTCTATAGGAGACAAACTGAGGGTTCACCAAGATGTCCTGTGCACTTTGGTAAGATTATTCATCATGGATATGTAATCAGCTGGATCATGGGGATTGATCCAGTAACTCCCAGCAGCTTAGAATCGGGAACAGAAATAAAGACAGTTGGGTTAGTCCAGGTTATTTTATTTTGCTAGTATTTCCATTTCAGAATGTTTAAGGTAAAAGTAGCTTTGATGTTTTCTATTTCATAGATAATTTAAATATACTGAATAGCATGTTCACTGGTGGGTCGAATAAATTTGAAACACAGCAATAATAAGTGTGCCTTCCTTTTTATTTATGTCATGATTTCTGCTTTTTTCCCCACAGAAACTCAGTACATTTGTATCAGTCTTGCTCAAATTTATCTGTTTTCTCCCTGCAGAAAAAGAAATACTCAAGGAATTTCTTTGACTGATTTATTTGAAAAAAATTAATAAGTAAGAAAATAAAATGGAAACACATGCAGAATATATTTAAAATGTGTATTAAATCTGCTCAGCCATTCTAATTGGACTCATTGACTATTTCTGCTCTGATTATTTTGGACACGAGCTGCATGGGCCTGTATCTAGTTTATAAAATACTGAAGGAATGGATTGTGCTTTTTTCATATTTTCCTCTGTTTTCTGACTACAGAATTGACAGTGACTCTTTGTGACAGGAAGGGTTTAGCTCTCACCCTGTGGCAGCCTGGTGGGGGCCAATGGAGGCTGGAGATTTAGTTGTAATCATACTAGAAAATCTTGGCATGTTTTCTCTATATAGCATGAAAGTATAATCTCAGAAATGTAGTCACAGTTGCTGAAATGGGTTCAGAATCTGATAAGAAGCTGTGTTTTTGTTTTGTTTTGTTTTGTTTTTAATTTCTCACAGCTTTTGATTGAGCTTCAGATTCCCTTCCAGCCAAGGTTATTTGTACTGAATTTCCCCAACCTGTTCATACCTGAACATACCAAGGAACCTAAGGGTAGTTAAATAAAGATATAATTCCATCATTCCAAGACCATTTAAGAGCTTTCTGTTATATTCTTTTTTTATACTCTCCTGTGTCCCCCCCCCTTTTTTAAAGCTCTGTAAAGGGCTTAAACAAAGTAAAACAAATGCAGTTTAAAAAATAACCAAATGAGTTCTAGGTATACCTAATGCTCTAGTAGTCTCTGCAAAACTTCAAGAATCCAAAGGGTCCTGAAAATACCCATTTGGAAATCACATTACCTACTAATTCTAGCTCATGTCAGTGTAACCAGGGATATTTTACTACTAGAAGACACGTTTCTATTTTCTGTATCATATCTTTTCTGGTCCTAAAACACTTTTTGGCAGAAACCTAATGGTATCTTTTCTAAGGTAATTACCCAGGTAGCTAGGATTAGTGACAATCTTACTTTTTCTTTTACAAACATGTTAAACCCATTCATAGTGTACTGGTCCCCAGAATTAGACAGGGAGCTTAGGGTCTCTGCATACACTCGGGTGGGGTTAGGGAGGAATTGGTCCTGATTCTTCATCTTCAGAGGAAGTAATGAGAATCAGAAGCACAGAAAAGACTTGGGTTTCATTACCACATCAAAGTAATGCATTTGTATGCTGGTTGTACCTAAGACTGCAGAGTTTAAGAACAGTGGCACTATTCCATGAAAGATGAAATAAGGAATTTTATGATATGAAAACTATAAACCAACAGCATATATGTGAAGCCTATTTCAGACCTCCCCATGAACACAGGGACCACATATTTGCAGTCTCTCTTAGCCTGAGCATTGATGGAGAGGAGTGACTCAATTATTGTTTAAATAAAACTTAAATAAAAATTTGTGAATGCATTATTTGGGTAATTAGATTTAGCACATTCCTAAATTTTTGAGACTTAAGTCATAAGCTACTAGTTCAACCATCTGTCTGATCAGCTTCACATTATGGTCTTAAAGCTGCATGCCAGACCTATTAGTGTAGATAATAAAATTGAAAATTTTTTGAGCTGGAGGGGACTTACAATTTGATTCTAAGATTGAACGTTGCTTGACTCATCAAGGTATTATAAACATCTGTGAATTCAGTGAGAAATCTCAAAGGAGCCTCAAAATATGTGTAAAGAAAAGGCTTAATAGCCTCCTAAGCCCTGAAAATTATTCATGTTGGTGAAATTCTGCTTTGGGCTTGGGCAAATGCTCTCTCTTCTCTTTTCTTTCTGATTTACTGGCAATTTTAACACTTCAGCTGAAAGTAGTCATAACACACTGTTAACCACATTTCCAAACTGTTTAACTTTTGCTGTAACTTTCAATCTACTCTTAAGCACAGTAATGCCAGGAAGTAGGAGGGCAGTCTCTAAAAC
Organism: Taxidea taxus jeffersonii; assembly: GCA_003697995.1. Taxonomy (NCBI): domain Eukaryota; kingdom Metazoa; phylum Chordata; class Mammalia; order Carnivora; family Mustelidae; genus Taxidea; species Taxidea taxus. Next base: position 162,548 of record RCUC01139559.1, read on the forward strand.
ATTAAATGTGGCAAAGAAATAGATGTTAAAAGGAAGAAAAAGAAAATGCCTGAGATGCATTTCACTTAAATCAAACACATAAACACTTCCTCTGGAAAGAGGAAGAATACGTTCAGAACCGTGACTTCTGCTTATCAGCAGTCAAATCCATGAGACAGTCTTAAGTTCCAGATTCTGCTATTGAGGACATGGCTTTGTCTACGAGCAGTGCTTTAATCACACAGAACCTGGAAGTTCTCCCTTACACAATCTGTGTCCCTGAACATGCAGAGTTGGGTTGAGGTTGCCATGTGGTGATGGAGCAGGGAAGCTATATCATTGGTGACCTCACAACTAGAATAAAGGCTCCCAGGATGGAAGGAACCTTGGAGACCATCTAAAGCCAACCTCCTCATTTGAACTTCTCCCACTCAATGAGGGGCAGCTTTTCTAGTAAAATTACATTTTTGTCCATTTCTCCTATAGTCAAAAGAGTTTTTGCTTTATGTATTTTGATGCAATGCCATTTGTCAAAAGTCCATGGCATTGGTTTGTGAGCGATAAGTTGGATCTTTAGATGATAGCCACCTGCACAATGCAAGGATTACAAAACAGAGATCCAAATATCCAGCCTAGAAGCAGAGAGATGGTGAGAGATGCAAAACCAGATACAATCTTGCTTTTCTAGCTATAGCCTGGAGTTTTGTTTTGTTTTGTTTTTTGAATTCTTGTGCTGTATCAGCTAGTTTGGGTTTTATTTGGCTATCACGCGGAGACACAGCCTCTATGTATATCATTTTATTGCCAAGTACCTTAACTCTGTAAATATGGGAGGTAAATATGGAAAATTCTAGACATTTTTAGGTTCTGGGACAACTGGAATTAAATTTTTCAGAAGACAGAAAGTAAATCTAATCTTGGTTTAAATGCTGGGCAAATGTATCTAACAAAATGCAATAATGCTTTTTGGCAATTTAGAGATTAAAGTTAGAGCATACATGTTCCAGCCTTGTCTCTGACATTTCTCTCAAGGCCACCACTGGAGTAGCCTGGACACATTAAGCCTGATGCCATGACATTGAAGAACCCAACTGTGGGCCCCTCCTAAGTAGTGACCATGAGAGTCCAACCATGGTGCTAAGGCATAGAGATCAAATATGATCTTACTAAATTACCATAGAAAACCAGTGTCTCAGGCATTCTGGGTGAGTTTCAAATCAAGAATAGGCAGGGCTCCTTCAATCTGGGTTTGTTCCTAGCCATGAGGTGTCAAGAGACTTTGATTATTATGCTTCATTTTATCCTGTAAAATTCTTATGGAAACACCCCCACCTGTGACAGCCCCAAGGAGTGAATGAAGCCTATTTAAAGGGAGACTACAAGGAGATCTAATACTTATAAAATGATTAATTTTCCAGGCATTTAAAAAATATATTATCTTATTTAAACTTCACAAAACTCTTGGAGTCAAGAATCATTTCACCTATTGTGCTGATGCAGAAATTAAAACACAGAAGTGAAAAGCAGGATTTAAACCATTTTTGTTTGATAAATCAAGTCTCTTTTCACTATATTATCCTGCCTTCTACTCTAGCAAGCTGCATTGTCTAGCATATTGGGTGCTTCCAAGGAAAAACCACTGTAAGATATTTTATATTCTTATTACTCTGTGCAAATGAATTGGATTTTAGAAGTCTGAGGGATAAAATCCTATGCATTCACTAAGGAAAATAGCAATTTTTTTGGCTTTCTATTGGAATCTGAGAATTTCTTATTAAGGTCAAGGAAATTATCATCATTTTGCATAATGAGAAGAAAAAAAGAATTTTATAGGTATAATTTTTAAAGACAAATAACCTTGAAAAGTGTCAAAATAATATTTTACATTTGATGTTAGTATTTTATTTTTTAATCTCAAAAGAAAGCATGCCAACATATTTTTATGGTAGTCTTCAAATAGTAAAGATGTAGTGTTAAAATTCTTCCCATTTTATGGTTGAGAAATATGAGAAAAAGAAAGGACTTCTATGAGGTCACCAGGTCAGAAACCAAATCATTAAACTGTGGTTTTAGCTCAGGGCAGAAAGATTTTTTAAAAAGCATTCAGAGTACAGATCTCTGTAAACTGTGTAATACCACATGAATGTTTGTTTTTTGTGTTATTATCTTCGGGTGATGATGGAGGTCTATGTAGGATATGAATTCATTTTAAGCAGCTGTCGTACTAATGACTTGGAAAACCACCAGCTGGTCTATACAGTATCAAAGAATTATGTTTATTATGTAAGTAAACATTCTTTAATATGATTTTTTTAGCTCTTCATAAAATATTAAAAGAAGTAAAAATAAATCTAAGAAAATAGCATACCAAGTTGCTAATTTCTGATAGCATTTTTTTCCGTCTTCTCTCATCAAACTTTCAGCTCCTTCTTCTTTCCTCCTTGTCCTTCCTTTTCAAAGATAGAGATGATATTAGAGATGGGAATGCAGTGGAATTATTTTTAGATTGTAGCTCTTTTGACTTTGTGTCTCCTTGGATATTCTGGGACCATCATCATCGCTGGCTGTGATTTGGTGGAGGCTTCTGAGAGCTCTTTTTGATCAGTCACCCAGTTGGCTTGGGATTCCAAGTGGAGAGAGAATACAAGGCACACAGCACAAAAGACCCCAGCAGCAATCTGCTTCCCATCCTTCCATTGGAGAAACAGGTTTGGTTTTCATTTCCATTAGAATGCACCTCTGTTTTTAGTTTCAACAAGCTGCACTTTTTTTTTTTTTTAAGAAAACCCTTGGAGCTCATTACAATTTTAAAACAAACTGACAAAGGACACAAGATACAATTTGAATGGTCCGTTAAGAATTGAGAAAGAAGAGACCAAGGAGAGGTGTGTGTATATATATATATATATATATATATATATATAAAGAAATTTACTGACCCTCCAGTTATCTCTGTAAGCTTCTGAAACCTTCTACCTTACTGTGCCTCTATCACATATGATTGTTTATAAAGGAGTAAACAAAACCCCAATACTTGATCTGCACTTGGGAGTTCAGTTTTGCTTCCTGTCCGGGGATAAAATTTCTTTAGAACATATTTACATCATTCCTATTGAACACTTAGGTAGTTCAGCATTAGTGGCCTTGCTGTGGATACGGCTCTAGGGTCAAATGCTTTGGAACCTGAGTCCCTTTCTTCAATGCAAACCTCTACACCAGAAACCCTGCTCTGTTTGTCAGTTCTTCATTCTTTGCCCATAAAATTCTAGTAGAGCATGAAGCCCTTTTTCCTCTTGAAAAGATCCCTTTTTTCTCTTGAAAAATACCTTCTTGTTATCTGCCATTGGACCACTTGCTGCTATGGGTACCTGTGTAGAACAATGATCCCCCAGTGATCGCAGGAACATGTGAATATGTTAAGTTACATGACAAAGTAGAATTAAGGTTGCAGATGGATTTAAGGTCACCAGTCACGGATTTTAAATTAGGAAGATTATTCTGGATTGTTCACAGAAGCCTAATACATTTGACCCCTGACATTATGAGTTTGAACTGCACGGGACCACTTATATGTGGATTTTTTTTTTTCAATAAATGTAATTCAATACTGTAAATGAATTTTCTCTTCTAATGATTTTCTTTCTTTTTTTTTTTTTTAAAGATTTTATTCATTTATTTGACAGAGAGAGAGCACAAGCAGGGGGAACGGCAGAGCTGAGAAAGAAGCAGACTTCCCTGCTGAGCAGGGAGCCCAATGCTCCATCCCAGGACCCTAAGATCCTGACTGACCTGAGCTGAAGGCAGATGCTTAACCCACTGAGCCACCCAGGTGCCCCTCTAATATTTTCTTACAAACAATTTTCTCTATATCACTTTAGTGTAAGAATACAGTGTATACTACATATAAAACACAAAATAAATGTTAATTGACAGTTTACATTATCAGTAAGGCTTTCAGTCAACAACAGGCTATTAGTAGTTAAGTTTGGGAGAGTGAAAAGTAATACTTGGATTTTCCTCTGTATGGGGGGAGAGGAGATGTCAGTGCCCTTAACTCTTGCATTGTTCAAGGTTAACTGTACAACCACAAGAACCCTTAAATGTGGAAAAAGAAACAGAAATGTCAGTGTCTGAGTAATGCAGGGTGAGAAAGACTGAACTGGCTCCTGTTGGGTTTGAAGAGAGAGAGAGGTGGTCTTGAGCTAAGAAATGTGGGCAGCCTCTAAAAGTTGGGGAAGGCCAGGAAACAGGTCCTTTACAGAAGGAATGCACACATCTTGTTTTAGTTCAGTGAGACCCATTTCCGACTGCTGACCTCCAGAACTATAAAATAATAAATGTGTATTGTTTTAAAACACCACCTTGTGGTAATTTGTTACAGCAACATTAGAAAACTAATACATCCTACATGTTCTTTCATCTCTCCCCTTTGTGTTTAACACCCCCGCCCCCCTGCCCCTGGAGCCAGCCACCTCACTGAATCTTTTGTTAGCATTATTGAAATGACTGTGTCTGTTGGTGAGTGTGGGTCACAGTAAGTCTCCTCAGCTGTATGTGAAGGTTGTCCTTTCCATACCCATGTCACAGAAGTTGGTACCCAGATGTTCACCATATAGAACCTGTGACTCAAGTCCTAAGGCTCTGAGTCAGCCAGACTACATCCATAGCTACCCACTCAGCTACACAGACCAGCTCCCCCCATGTGTGACCTTGGACAAAGGACAGGGCATTTCAGAGCCCCAGTTTTTCCACCTGTCAAATGAATAGTAAAACTTTCAGCAGATAGGATACTTACGACGGTTAAAAGAAAATGCCAGAAAAGTGCTTAAAACAGTACCTGGCACAAAGTGACATTTACACAAATATAATTTTTTATTATTCTCATCAATATCTGGCTCATTATTTCTCAACTGGTACAACAGATATACAAATTTAACCAAAGACCTGGGTGAGATGCCATGGGAAATCAGATTTGTGGTTTGCTTGTATTGTATGGATGGAGGTTTCCGTGATTTGTCCCACACCAACCACCTCCCTGGCCCACCCATGGGCAGGCAGGCTAAAGCATAGTATTTGTTGGACTTGTGCTGCATAAGTGACCTCAGGAGCCTGAGGAGTTTGACATTAGCTGGCCTCCAGATTAAAACTGGCCCTTCTGGCCTGGAAGCTAAGAGCTATCTACACATTTTGCCTTAACACCCCCCCTCCAGCTCCAGGCTGGGCAAGCACAGCAAGCCCAGGCTAACTTGGATATGTAAAGATGTGATAACAGAGGAATGCAGCTTGCTCCAAACTGCAGGTAGGCAAACAAATGTCTAATTTCAGACCCTATCATTTGCCTTATAACTATGGCCCTTAGGGGGACGGTCAGTTGCAAGTATTACCTGAGGGCAGACCTCTCTCTCCATCGGGACTCCAGCCAGGCTGTCTCCATGGGGTTTCCCCAGTGGATGAGGCTGGATGTCGTAAGTACGTGATTTGATGGAACTCTTATTTTCCTTTGGTGCTTATTGTTGCCCTCATCTATGCACAGATTTCCCTTCTTTCTGTTTCTGTTCATTTTTATAATATCAATAAAATGTTTTTTCCCTTTGAAACTAAGAGTAGGTCTGCTGACTCTCTTTTCTTCAGAATAGCCCTTTACATTCAAGAACCACAGACTGTATTACTCCAGCATGTAGACTGTGAAATACCAATCCTGCCCCCCTAAAATCCAAAGAGCTTGGGGCATCTGGGTGGCTCAGTTGGTTAAGCGTCTGCCTTTGGCTCAGGTTGTATCTCGGGATTCTGAGATGGAGCCCAGTGTGGGGCTCCCTGCTCAGCAGAGGAGTCTGCTTGTCCTTCTCCCTCTGTCCCTCCCCCAACTCATGCTCCCATTCTCTCTCTCTCTCTCTCTCAAATAAATAAATAAATAAATAAATAAATAAATAAATAAAATCTTTAAAAAATATAAAAGCCGAAGAGCTTGAGATCCAGTGCAAATTTAAGTGAAAAAATGTTATTGTCATCGGTAGTTGATGACTGCACATCCTTATGTACATAGCATATTAAATAAATTGGTTCTTGGTGTAATCCTAAAACTGGTAAAGGAGCTTAGACAAAAACCTGACAGGCTCTTTGCACAGATTGGGCCCTTACATTGGAACCCCAGATTCACACCAAGCCCCTGAAATGTGTGTCTTCTCAATAAATGCCCTTAAGTAAAATGTGCTGGACGCCTAGTAGCACGTCAATTAGTATTTATTATTTTAAAATATCAAGTCTATTTTTCAGTTCACATCTGTCTCACCTAAGGTTTGGTCGTAACAGCCAGTTCTCCCAGGGGTTTCTTGTTCCTGGAAGAAATTGATTCTGAAGATTTACGATGGAGTAGAGAATCAAATCAGGACCTACAGAAATATATCAAACCATCCCATGCCCTTCCCCAAATGTCATTTATTCATGATTATGAACCTGCTCCTTTTTGTAGTATACTCCCGCACAATTTGGTGAGGAAAGCAGGTTAGAGGTCAGGGATTCAAGATGACACTGGTGCCAGGGAGACAGAGCCTGTGTGTGTCCCTTGAGAAGGTTTTGGAGGAGATATGAGAACTTTGCTCTCAACCGGAAGGTGCCTCACAGAGCCGAGGGGACTTGTTGCTCCTCCACCATCATGGATTAATCATTGTGCACCCGTCTCTCTGCACTCAGATGGAGTTGTGTTGTAAGAGTGGGAACAGAGATTTCCTGGCTTAGGTTTGAGGTGTGTGAACCTTTCATTTATGGGAAGGAGAAAGTAGACAAAGAGAATGTACTGTGTAACTTCCTCTTGGACCCCGAGACTGGTGATCCTGACCAGTCTGTGGAACTGGTGTCATCAGAACCAACCCACTGGCGACTAGGAAAAACCTAATCTCTTTTGATATATTCCAAGATGAAAATCGTATGTATAGACCTTAAAAGAGCCTATAAAACGGTGTCCTTATTTTGGCCTTATAATTAAGTAATAATAGAAGGGCTGCACTGTTTTACAAGGCAATATTCTAGTTCCTAAGTGGGTAAGAGACACAGACGCTTGCCAAAAATTGTAATTTATTCTGACAAGTACCCGCCACCCCTATTCCCACCCCATTCTTGATGAGAGAAACAGGTCTAGCTGCACTGTGAAAGAGTTAAATAAAGATACTTAAGCTCATGTGAGGTTAAAAAAAAAAAGGAGCAGCAGGACCTGCTGACTAGAGCAAATTTATGTTGGGTTTGCCATTAGAGCAGGCAATTTGAAGAAAAGTCCTGGGATTAGAAATGAAGGCTTTGTGACTGTTGTCTCATTCCCTATGTAAGGGACCAAGCAGAAGTGCTGAAGTCCACTTCTGGTCCCGGCAAACCACAGGAGTCACGGGAAGGTGCACCATCGTACATAAAGAAAAGTAAAATGTGTTTTCATTTTTCCTCCATAAAAATAATTTTTAAAGTACAGTTTGGTTTCCAGACAGTTTTAAGAGCTAAAAGGCTCAGGAGGTGGGGGTGGGGTGAGTTACGAATGGTAGTAACATTTAAATGTGCAAAAAGTTACCTTAATTTGAGTGACTTTCAGGAATTGTATATTTGATATCGATTTCTTTTCAAATCAATGGCCTAATTCTTAAAATATTCACATTCTGCAGAGTCCGGATACAAGTATATTATAAAATTAGATGTTTGAAAAGCATTTGTTTCCAGAAAATATGGTCCCAGAGGTTCACATTTTAGTAAACTTGACTTTAGAAGACCTGTCCAGGCAATTAAATCTATGTAACTTAACAAAGCCCAGGAGCAAGGCTGCCTTCTGCTGCACTATTAGAAAAAACAATTTCTCTAAAACTGGCTTTCTCTTATTCTATTCTAGAAAATGATTCTTTAAATATTGCTCTGCATTAAAGATATATAAAGTAGAATGATTCTTAAATGAGCTCAAATATATGTAAAAGGAAATGAATCTACAATTATTTGCATCCTTTCCTCTGGAAGGAGGAAGGAGGTAACACAAAAATGGAATATGTAGTGATTGGCTGAATCCATTCCTTGGCCCTTCAGAAATTATGTGCATTTCCCAAAAGCCTTTTCATTGCCAAAAAGCACAATGCTAAGTCATACACATTTTTCCCATTTGGAAAAAGAAAGTGCATAATTGAAATGTTTCCAAATGCAAAATATTTGATTGTACCTTTGAAAGTGGCTTTCAGAAAGGCCAATAAATCTATGGACCCAGTGATATGTAGAAAGAATCTAAATATGTCATTTTCTTACTTATGGTCTGTCTACCAAGTATTTGAAATATTCCATTAGACAGAGAAAATGATCGACAGCACTACAGATACCCCAGCATCTCCCCAGAGTTCTTTATCAGTTATCTAGTGCTACATAAACACTACCAACTTCAGTGATTTAAGATAGTAAATGATTTCTCACAATTCTCTGGGTTAGATGATTTTTCCTGGTCTCACTCATTCTTCTCCATTCATTTTCTCTTCTCACCTGGGACAGTTGGGCCTTTTTTTCCTGGTAGTCTCACATCATCTTTTCCTGGGATTCTCTATGTCATGGCAGCCTAGGGGAGCTCTCCACGAGGCTCAAGATAGAAACCGTAAAGGTCTAGGCCCTGGAATGGGGTGCTACTTTCTCTTGGTCATAGCAAGTAACAAATGTAGCCCAGATCCAAGGGGGTGGAGAAATATATTCCACCTCTGGATAAGAAAAGTGGCAAAGTCACACAGCAAGGGAGTGAGTATACTGGGATGGGAGGAATTTGTATTCACTAATTCATGGTACTATAACAAAATACTACAGACTGGGTAGCTTGTGAAGAGAAATTTATTTCTCACAGTCCTGAAGGCTTGGAAGTCCTGCAAATCTGGTGTCTGGTGAGGAAGCCATCTTTTTGCTGTCACCTCATATAGAGGAAGGGGGAAAGGACCTTTCTTGGGTGTCTTTTATAAAGGCACTAATCACATTCATGAAAGCTCTGCCCTTATAACCTAATCATCTCCCAAAGGCCCCACCTTCTACTATCACATTTGGCGTTAGGTTTTCAACATATTAATTTTAGGGGGGAACATAAACATTGAGTCTACCAGCTGTGATCTACCACAGGTGTTTGTCAGATTTGGTGCTCAGGTCACACATGATGTGTGGGCATCTTTTTTGACTAGACAGATGCTAGCAGACTAGGAAACAGACTCACTGGTATTTTTCTAGCAGTACCCACTGATTCTTTGTAATCATCTTGGTTTGATGAAGTATCAACTTGGCCCAGGAAGTGGCTGGCACATTGTAGAGCTGAATAGCTAAGTACATATTGAATGCACTGAATGAAGACAACATGTATGAATAGTTTACTTCTTTCATAATAAATTAATTTGCAAGAAAAGAATTCCATGGTTTTTCCAAAGAGGCAGTGGAGTCGAGTGGAACTGGGTCTACCCTAGGAGTCAGACTCTCATCCCCCCATCACATTTTTATGTCACAGTGCAGTAAAAAATAGTAATTGTACAAAGTGGAAGCTGCTCCGTGTGTGTGTGTGTGTGTGTGTGTGTGTGTGTGTGTGTGT